>VXCM01001839.1:173198-203639 GCA_014773175.1 Lucifuga dentata
AAGAGTTCAGTTTTAACTCCTGACACTGGTGTTGAGAATATTTAACACTTTGTAGTGTCGAGCAGTGTTAAATTTCAACTCTGCACAGAGTTAATATTTACTCCATTATAGTGTTAAAATGCTAACACTTTGAAAAGTGTTGAAATAACACTTTTGGGAGTGGACCCCATGAGACACTTTGAAAGTGTTGAGATTAACTCTTACAGAGTTATTTTGACTCTGCTGAATTTGCTGTGCAGCTAGTCCACTCTGAATCATCATATGTGTTTAAAATAGATGAATAAGGTTTGCTCGGTTGGTCATAGATGAGTCAGTGTCATTTGAAAAAACAAAAGACAGACACTTCATATGTAATTTTCATGGAATTCTGCCTGCATGGTTAGATTTTGACCCAAAGTGACTGAATGAGTTTCAGAAAACCCCTTTCCATGACAATTTCAGGTCTCTGTTTTCTCTAAATGCATAAGCTGGCTTAGAAGTGGCACAAAACCACTATATGAACACACTGGGTGAGAAAGTGACAAACTCAGGAACAATGATGAGCAATGTGTAAGAAAATTGCTGTGTGTGTGCCAAGCTTTACAATATAAACACGCATTATACTTGTATATGCTTAGAAGGTGATTCCCATCTCGAGTCTCACACAAATACACAGCAAAGATTTGTTCACATATAAAACCTGCATGCAAAACACAGTCATGAATCTACATCCATTCAAAACATTCACACGTATTTGTTGGTGCAGATATGCATGTTTTCACTTATCTGCAACTCATGCAAACACACACACACACACACACACACACACACACACACACACACATACATAGAGAGGGGGGAGGGGAGGGAGACAGAATAAAAGATACAGACATGAAGAATGTTTGAAAATGTATATATGATGGAGGCACAGGCAAGTGTCAAAACTCTTGGCACAATTCATCTCTCTGTTTGAAATTCATCGTTGGTGCTGCAGCCTGGTTGACATGCATTCACTCCCACAAGTCTGACGGAAATGAAGTCCTACATAAAACAGAAGCCTATTCCCACAGTTGCAATGAGCTCACAAACAGGCTAACAGTGGTTTGAACTTTTGTTATCTGGGCAAAATGACTAACAACTAACTCACAGCTGATTAAAGGGCCATACCGGCGATTCTGCATGTCTGAGTCCCATGTAATCCATTACAATGGACAAAATATCTATTAAATGTTTTGTTGAAGTAATGGAATTTTAGCATTTCAACACGGACTCAACACAGAGCTTCACAGAAGAAAATGGGTGTTTCCACCAAGGCATACAGTCCCAGGAGAGGACTGCTTTTACTAAGAAATCAAAAACAACCATGCCTTCTATAATCATGCAAAGGTATTAGCAGGCAAAACATTGAATTTTAAGGTGGATGTATCACCTTAACATTTGATTTTGAAAGATTAGGGGATTTGGCAAAATAACATGAAAACAAAAACACAGTTTCATGTTTTGGAACATAACATGTATGCGGGTAGTATTTATTTGGCTCAAAGGAAAACTACTGGTACGGTCCTTTAACAAATGCTATGATAAAGTGCTATAAGTGTACAATAACTGCCATTGATACATAAGTGTAAATATTTTCAGAATATTACTTATCTGCACATATGTTTAATACCCACTGTGATTAATATTATTATAAAACAACACAACCAAGCAGTCCTGTAATCTAACTTTACTTTAGTTAACATTTATTACTAAGTTTATTTAATCTAACAGTATTTATTGGCATTCAGCCATGCTTTTTTGTTTACACTTGGATGGAATGGTTTGAGGTTGGAAGTTAGAAATTCCGACTGGGAAAATCTGACTTCCGAGGTCTGTCGAACGCAGCATTAGCCCAGAAAGCTAAACCTAACTCCCTGATGGACTTTTCTGTACAGAGAGTGCAAGAAGAGTTCATTTGCAAAAACAGACTCCAAGTTTATAAAATTGTAAAAATCATGTTTTTTTCATTGTTCATGTGTATATCTATAATATATGAAACTTTCACTGAGTTACACAATCTAGAGCGCACACATACACTTCCAGGAAATGCGCTCTGTTGGGGTATTTAGACATTACAGAAGACTGGATTTGAATCAGCATTTTGCAGCCACACTCCTTGCAGCACAGAGAATGTGCTTCTGACAAGAAAGCAGTAGATTAGCATTTGCTAGCACATTATTATTGCTGTTATCTCAGGCCTTGTGGGGCCAAAGCCACTCACTGCTGCTGTCGTTTTCTCTGCTGGCTGCTAAATCAATTTTTCCACTCCTCCAGCGTCAGACCTGGTTGCTGCAGTACCTGCTCATAAAGGGTTTGCCCACATGGCGGCTGGTACATTATATTAGTGTTGGGAGTGGGTCCAACTTGGCTTATGAAGGGGGAGATTTGGGTTGTTATCTGCAGGAACAGGTATAGGAGAGACAGTGTAGACATCAAAGAAACTCACATTAAAGAAAAACACACAAACGCTATAAATTCAACATGCGCACCTTCACTGAACCATACAACCTCTGCTGTGGGGTCTAGACTGGACGTCTGCCCAGATTATGTGTGCATAATGGTAGTGCTGACATTGTGTGTTCACATGGAAACATATTTGATAAATGCCGTGCCGGAGAGAGACAAAAGACTAAAGACAGAAAGCTGTGTGGGGAAAGTACAGTGTGTTATGGTCTACAGTGGTAAGTGGTAAAGAGAGACAGAGACAGGAAAAGAACAAAATAAGAGAGCAAAATGGAGAGAGAAAGAAAAGAAAAGCTCAAAACTAAACAGACATGTTTNCTCAGATCTCAAAACTACTCTCTGCTGATTTCTTCTCCCGCTCCCTGATAGTGAGGCTCAAAGCCTGACATCACATCAACCTCTTCAAATATTTAGACATTATTCAAGTCATCGTCCTTTTCCTCGTTTTCCCTCAGTCAGAGGGAGGGAAGAGAGGTAGGGGTGTGCTTCAGTGATTAATATTCCCAGAGACTTAGTGAACGGCTGTTAGGAAATAAAAGGCCATACGCTTCCAGCTGACTGATTGGGTCATTTATCCACATCACCAAGTGATATTTCTCCACTGTGACTTTTCACATGCTCTGGATGATGAAACACCTGTATGTGTGCTTGCATGTGTGTATGTATGTGTGGCAAAGAGTATGTGCTGCCAATTCGCTCCCTCTCTGTGTGACTTTCTTTGAAGACTGACAGCTCAATGTGCCATTTGAGAGGGGGCAGATGACAGCAGGCCAGAGAGAGAGAGAGAGAGAGAGAGAGAGAGAGAGAGAGAGAGAGAGAGAGAGAATGGGGAACAGCCAGAGACAGATGGAGAGAATGCGAGGAGAATGTGGAAACAGTTTGAGGATTATTAATGGCTATTACAAGAACAGTGTTGAT
Source organism: Lucifuga dentata (assembly GCA_014773175.1). Classification (NCBI taxonomy): domain Eukaryota; kingdom Metazoa; phylum Chordata; class Actinopteri; order Ophidiiformes; family Bythitidae; genus Lucifuga; species Lucifuga dentata. The sequence continues at coordinate 176,598 of VXCM01001839.1, forward strand.
TAATGGAACATCCTAATAGAGATATTCTCACAATTAGGTGTAATGGATGTTACATTAAAACAGCCACAGACCTCGACACGAATGACTGATGCTACTCTGAACGCTCATTCTGCATGATAAGCAAATAGATCTGTCTTTGCAGATTGATGCTGACGGAGGAGGCTGAGGTGAAAATGAAGCTAACTAACACACCCCTCAATACAATACAAAGGGACCCAAGCATGCACACACCCTCTGTTTATGTGAATGGGCAGTCCTGCAGGTGAGGATAACACACACCTGAGCAGACACAATGCATATACATATTAATGCACATCTGCAGCCAGTTTTGTCTAAACAGACTGAACAGGCTGTGGTCCATCAGCACGTAATTAATGTAAGGTGAAGGCACCATTGCCCACACCTATTCATGAGCGTGCTAGCATGCAAATAGCTTAATGTGCACACTGCATATATACATAAACAGCATATACATATTGTCATGCATTGCTATAATCTGTCTGCTTCTTTAATGGTATCCTCTTGGAATTTGACCGTTGTGGCACCACAAGTGCATGTACATTTGTGGGAACATGGTGCTAGTGCGACATACATTTCTGCCAGCTGCAGAAAGTGTTACTAACATGGTGTATGATGTAGTTGGAAACAAATGCACAGCTATCTGGCATGTCTCCATGATGAGTTCTTTTTTTTTTTTCCTTCTTACGATTAAATCTTAAATGAATACACCTGATTAAATCACAAATGAACTGCTACAGAGTCCACCTGTGACTCTGTAGCAGTAGCACTGAGACTGCTTCCTCAAAAGGGTCTTGGTGAGGTTGTTTTGGTCAGCACCCCAGGGCGATTCTTGTGTTCAGACCCAAATGAAACCATACCAAGGGGAAAAATGTGGAAAAAATGTGGAAACATCTTTTCAGCTGCTAGGTAGTTCTGTATATGCTGGTCAATAAAAGCAGCATTCACCTCAAAGATTAGCTATATGCACCTAATAGAAGGGCTGAGAATAGCCGTTTCATGCAATGCTAAACAGAGAGGATGATAACAGTTGGTAATACACAGTAAATAAGAAATGCTACTAAAAAGAGTGGAGGATGAGAAGAAAAACACCACAAGGAAACTCAAACCAAAATATGAATGAAAACAATGCAGGTTTCAAACCTTGAACAAAATGGTTTTTGCATAACTTTTGTAAGATTCGATCCTCACATGGATTTGACAATTTAACATATTTGTCTGACACACAACTGAGAAACTCAGGGTGCCTTTAAGAAGACCGAGCGAGCAGGTCCTGGCCTTCGTTATGTAACATGTTACCAACAGCAAATGAAAATAGTACAAGCCAGGATTCAGAACATTATCATGGAGATTAAAGAAATGCAAAGTAAAAAAGTCCACTTAACTTCTAGTATCAAAGTATCGTTTCACTTTTCTGTAACAAATATATTTATTAATGCAAAGCAGGGGAATGCTCCTTCTCTTTCTCATTTCCTCGATCACAACACCTGTGCTGATGCTCTCTTTCTCCTCTTTCTCTTGTCTTCACTTTTTCTCTTTCATCTGAGTTTCATTCCATTTGGGGTTTGAATGACAGTTGCTGCAGGAGCATTTTTCTAATGAAACACCCTGAATGAGAACAAATTTCCTTCACTCCTTCCTGTTTGGAGTGAGAACTGACAAGTGTTGAACGCAACAGCATACAGAGTAAGAGTAACACCTTGTTGTTATTCCATTTGAGGAGACCCTGCTAGGTTAACGGGGAAACTTCAGGGATGTTTTCTGTGGGGTACTTAGAGTGTGAGCATGTGTATGTGTGCATGTAGTAGCCTCTTAGTGTGTGCGTGTGTGTTGCTGTCCCTGTGTTTTTTGTGCATGTATGTTTCTGACGCTGAGCAAGGCAAATCAGCAAACTTCAACTCTCTTCTCAGTCATGGCACATGTCCCTCACGACATGTTATTAGAAAGCATGAATCTTCATTAGCATTAATCACCTCTAAAGACGTGGAGGATGTGCAAAATTAATTTTGAGCTGGGCTTTTTGCTGAGTCACCAGCTTTGCCAGTTGCAGCAGTCAGGACCACCAGCAGAAAAGCAGCATAGCTGTCCCTGGAGAGTCCTGCTGAAGTTAGTGATTTTTTCTTAGCCTCTCTTTCAGCTCTGAAAGCTGTACTCACAAAAACACCAACTCCAACAAAATTTAAACACAATACAAAGATCTGGGGACTAGCATTAAACTGCAAACTAGAGCTTGTGGACCACGAAGAGCTCAGTGTTCAGCGTACTGTGGCTTAGTAAGAGCTTAGGGGCAAGATAAGCTTAGAGTAATTTATCAAACTGTCTAGTGTGAGTGTAAGAATAGACCCCTCAAGTCTTGAACCTATGAGGCCAGGGTGATTGATACCCATGATGACTAATACCCAGAGTTGGAAAGTCACTAAGTACATTTGCCAAAGTCTTGTAAATGGGGACCCTCTGTGCAATACTTTAAGAAAAGTCAATCTAGTGCCAACACTTGTCTAAAGCACCAACGGAAAGTATTTCTACAGACACACAGGCCTTAATACAGCTGTTTTTGCATGTGAAATTCTGGTCCCCATCCATAAACTAAATTTGAAGTGTAAAATTTAAAGCAAAATTCTGAATGCATGGCTAGAGTAGTTTTTTTTTTTTTTTTTTTTTTTTTTNTTTTTAGCATGAAGCAGAGGTTACCAGCCTTCTGCTTTCAAACAACCTTGATACAAGAAGTGATTCGCCAAGCAGATTTACAAATGCCAGCCAAGAACTTAATTTACATCCTGCTGTTCAAAAACAGTTGATTAACTTTGTGCTGCCGTTTACTGTTTCAGTATTTAAGTGCCCCCTTTACAATTGATAAACATTTTGGCACAAAACTATCCATTAAAAACTTAAGTTAATTAAAATTTATGTAAATTGAGTAAAGCAGATAATGAGCAAATGGGAAATGGTTGCAATGCAAAGTGCTAAAATCATTAACTTTGTTTACCTCGATCATTTGTGAATTACGAGTAAATTACCTCCACTCTAGGAACGAGAACAGGCTCGCGTGAAAGAAGAGGTAAAATCTGAAAGAAAATGAATGCGAGTGAGATGGTGAAAAAAGTGTGTAGTGACACAGTGACAGAAGGCCTGCATCTGGTGCTTTCTAAAGTATTTCCCACTGCTGTTAGTTAGTTCCGTCTGCTGTCTTCCTCATTAGTCTCAGCGTGGAGGCTATACCCGTTCGTCTGCTGCCTGTTTCCACTCTGTAGCACTGGTGTTGCTTTTGGCATCAATGTACCCAAAGTCTACCGATCTGTCTGCCCCAGATTCACCCAGCAGCTTCATTGGGAGAAAGTTGAGCTTGGCTTTGCTACAAATTCCTTGTAATGCTGTCTGGTTTTTTTGTTTTCCTATCAGATGGAATCATCACTTTGTACTTTTGCATAGATGTGTATTATGTGTCGTACCTTTGTGCATTGTGTGTGTGTGTGACTGAGAAAATGTGCATACCGGTGGTGCCTATGCCACTGGAACAGGTGTGCCAGCCTGCCTGGAACAATCTAACTTATGCTGGATTTATACTACTTTCAACAGTTGTGGTGTCAAATGGTCCCACTGGGGCTTCTGACCTACAAACCTCATCAACACACTTCTGGCATCCTCGCTGTATGCTGCCAGAATTATAGAGATGCCAATCATATGTGCCAGCAACAGCTGACCAGCATGCTGGGAAAACAAGTAGAGTAATGAGGCGATGGATGAAATGAATCTACTCTGAGATTAGGGAGGCAAGCCTATGTGTTTTTTGCGCTGCAGAATTCTTTTCAAGAACGAATAACCTTTCCTTTTGTTTTGTATTCAGCAGCCGAATTGTAGTTCCTGAACATTGTTTTTGACCATCTTACTCCAGGATTGGCACTCTCCGATTGTTCCAGAACAGCTGCGTCGAGCTTGAAACAATGAACAATGCTGATTGGTCAGATGTAAACTTCCTGCAGCCCAGTCAGGTGTACAAATGCTGTGTTTCTTGTAAACTCGGAATTTCTGACCTCTGACTAGGAAATGTCCAAGTCCAACTCGGAATTCTGACTCAGAAAGTTGGACAAGCTTTACCAACCTTGAGTTCAGTTGTGACGTCATTTCAATTTGGCTGCACACACCATCAACAGTAGTTTCTCTCATAAATGAACGTTTAGAAGTATTTCCTTTAAATCAATCAGCAAACAGACACAGTAACAGGTTAACCACAGAACACTGGAATGCAGTAGCTGTTTTGAAATGGCAAATAGCTCATAAATGTTAAAATGTTAAAATCTTTTGGTTCAACTGAGCAAAGAAAACAAATGTTTTTATGGTGTTGCCTCCCACTTTGTTTAGCTCAAACCCACAGTGGTTGTAAACGATGCAAGTCTGAGTACCAAGTTCCCAGTTCCGAAGTACAATGAATGCAGCAAACCACTCACATTTAGCTTGTTTTAATACACAATGAAACAGCACAGAGAGGTTTCAAGACTTTTAAGAAAGATAGAAAACTACAAAACTGTGGATTGACGAGGAAGTTCAAGGCCCTCTATTTACGCAGATGAGTCTTCCACTCAAAATAAAAAAAAATAAAAATTTCAAAAGATCTTGCTATGGTTTTGAGAAATTGGAATTACATATATTGTAAAGCACGGGAGAGAATTTTCTTTCTTTCTTTTTTTTTTTTTTTAANTTTTTTTTTTTTTTTTAAGTAAAACAACCTACAAAAAACCCAGAAATCACAACAATTGAAGCGGCTCAGATGAAGGTGGATATCACTTGCTCTAATTTCATAATCTTCATGGTACTTTAAGCTTGGTAAAAATGTGAGCAAGAAACTTGCAAAAGGAATCACATAGTACAAGTACAGTAGTTCCTTATTTAGTTGCAAACACCTTCAAACTTACATATAACCAAGCAACAGCCAGACAAGTTGGAATTAATTAGCTACACAGTTTTTAGTTTCAATTTGCAAGGTTACTTGTTCTGTTCGAAAAAAAACCAAAACAAAACACAGAGAGAGAGTAATAACTAAGTTATTTTCTGATTATTGTTTGATTAAGGCAATTGTTTTGTATGCACGAATAATTGACTTTCATCTAAGCTAATCAAATAAACAGAGGAAAAAGAGTGTGTGTGTGTGTGTTTCAGGTTTTTGGCAGATGTGGCTCATAGAGACACACTGACACAGGTGCACACAGAGACACAGAGATAGTTTTACACACACACACACACACACACACACACACACACACACACAATCAACGTGTGACAAAGCATCCTGCAGTGACAGCAGAAAGGTGGGGAAAGAAGAGACTAAAGGCAGTAAACATGAAAAAGAGGCAGTTTCAGCAGCAGAATAGCAAAGTAACACTTCCCACACATATTATGTTCTTTCCTCGGAAAGAGCGAGGGAAACATCACAGAATGATTGATGGATTAAAAAGACAGAGAAGGGAAGAAGAAGATGACAGATCAACTAATGCCTTCTCCCTAAGCTCACTTCAGTCAGATTGTGGAAATAGTACGATTTGGCACTGACAGGCAGTTTGCCTAATATTTAATAATATTCTTTTCATTACTGATAATTATTCAAAATAATGACTTTTTTCACCGTGGCTAAGTCTTCTGAACAGAAGCACCGACTTCAGAGCATAGCAGAAAATATATAATTTATAATCAATCATCAACGATCAAAGCAATAACAGTCTGTGTAAATAACTCTAATGCTTCAAAGTGCTTTACAGACAAAAACAAAGATGATTCAAATAAAGAACGTTTCAGAGGGATTAAAGCAAAAGCAAAGAAAACTGAATTTATAGCAAATTCAAATTGTTGAAAACCCAGAAACAATCAATTTCTCTCTCTCTCTCTCCCTCTGTCTCCTCTTCTTCTTCTCTCTCTGAATATATTTGCTGGAGGACTTCAACCCTGTCAACTTACTATTACTGACTCTCAGATGGGATCATCATGGTAACAGGCCAGAGGGAGCCTCTGGACTGAAGCTATCTAGCATCCAAGGCTTTTAGCTCACAAAACATGTATGTACCTGATCATGGAGACCCCCCCCCCCCCCCNCACACACACACACACACACACAAGTAGATACACCAAATAAGACAGAGAAATCCAGACCACTTTGGTGAGATGAAGACCAATCGTATGACATTTAAATGGATAGAAGTCTCAGTGGAACGAATGAGTTCATTTCCACTGTTCATGTTGCAGTTGAGACCTCCCTGTGGATATCAAACTGAGATCACGCTGGAATTGCAGCATGATGCCTGTTGCAAATTGTTCTTTTCACAGCTGAAGTATGCTCTATACACGAGCAGCAAGAGATAAAGCGACAGAAAAACACACAGTGTAGATTTACACGCTCAGACCTGCTGCTCCCAATCAGCCAAGAAGGCAGCAACACAGCAGGAGTGAAACATACACACACAGCTCAGGTGCATGACAAACAAGCTAAATATACTGTACGTTGGTGTGTGTAAGTGTGTGTATGTCAAACAGCAGAGAGAAAAATAATTACATTCCATAGGGTTTACATGTGAAAATCACAGTGTGGGAGTCTGTAATGTAAGCAGCAGCTCACAAAGAGCAGGGAAGTGTTTCCACATCTCGCTGTTCAATCTCATGCCCCAATTTGAGGAAGGCAGAATACTTAGAATGAAGACTAAATGCCTGAAACAAAATCATAAATGAATATGGCACCACACAGAAATGCATATACACTCACTGCAGCTTTTACATAACTTCTGCAATGCATGGCTATTAAAGAGGCAGCCATTACCATAGGGAAATTGAACACTCAGTGACCAAAGCAACAGCAGTTGCCTTTGCAAAAGAACAGTAAGAGCAGAAATGTGCATGTGGCTGCACCATTTACACATACATACATGTGCAATATAGCTACAATATACCACTTTCTTCAAATTTGTACATTAAAAAAAGTTAAGTACCAAAAGATTAACCTAAGTTGAGCCATCATGAAGGCTGAAAATATACCTATAATTGTACCATACGAGCACCGTACTCTTCTTGAGTACAAAAGAGTACTGCTTGTAACGCAAACTTTCTGAAAGCTTATGAATATGAGAATGTGTAAAATTTATTAGTAAGGGCACCAGAACAACAGCTGCCCACCACTGCAACAATCTGTCCTACAGACACAACTTGCCATGTGTGGGAAGCCATGGAGGGATCTAGTCATTCTTGCTGCACTAGCAACTCCTATTGATTGTCGGAGCGTCTGCATTTATCAGGACAGGATCTGGGAGGGTGGGGATGGGGGTGGTGGTACTGAACCCCCTATGCTCTATACCCTTCTGGGGAAACCCTAGTCCTACTCATGAATAGAGGCGGGTGCTGACATCACGTGTCATGCAGAGGTAGATTGTGACTGTCCCTGCCTCTCCCCAGCCGTCAGTGGGTACAAAGGAGTGACAAAGACTGCAAGAACATAGCAAACTGGCCATTACAAATTGGGAAGAAAATTTGGAACAAAAAAGACATGAACTGATAAAAATGGGAAAACACAGTACATACAAAATCATACCATTAACTCTAAAGACAAGCTGGAAATTTTAGTGAAAACACTAGAAACAGAGATGTAAACAAAGTCATGGACTGGATGAACAAAGAAGACACTCGTGTCAGTTCAAGCAAATGTGATAGTTTTAGGCCAGTTGTTGATGTTTTAGTTATAACACATGCAAAGTGAAAAGATAATCTTGACCTTAGTTTTTGTTCCACAAACAAGCATTTCTCGGTTAGAATCTGATAAACCAGTTACTGCAGCATGTACACTTCCTGCCCCCTCTCTGCCTCCCTCTATCTTCACTCCCCTCTGTATTGATTACTCTGCCCTCAGAGACCAGTCAGAGCTGACCAGACCAAAAAAACAAAACAAAAAAAAAAAACAAAAAAAAAACGGAGCGAGACACTGGCAGCCAGACATTTAGATAAAATGTAGATATTTATTGTCACAACTGTTAAGTTTATAGGTCAAGCTGGACCAGCAGATCTTGGCTTTATAGTCCTGTTTAATTCTATGAAGTCCACATAAGGCATCGATTTGATTTTTTCCTTCCCTCCTCCTCCCCCACGTCCAACTTCCCACTTCCAGTTCAATAATACTGTTCAATAATAATAATAATTTTTATATTTTGTGTTTTAAGAGATGCATTTTTTTTTACATAATTATCTGTTGCATTGCTAAAATAATTTAAACTTTTTATTTCAACCATCACAGCTCGTATCATTGTATCCAGGTGCTGTGGGTATGTCGGTCTTGATGGCCATGTTTTCATGCAACATTCAGTTTATGAAGAGCCTTACACACCGGCCCCCTACTCACAGGGGAATTCCCATAATGAGAGACAAAACCAGCTGGGCGCAGGTGGTCTGTGTAAAACCGATACATTATTCTGCAGCGACTCCCTCTCCCTCCTCTTTTTTGTCCACATTCTCATTTATCTCCTCATCCTCCATCTCCACTGCTTACTGACTCCAGTTACACCTCCCCCTCTTGCTCTACTTCCTTCTTTTCTGTCCATCTATCTCCACATCCTCCTTTTCTAGCATCATCTTGTACTCCTCAACCATTTCTCTTCAACCTCTTCTTCCTCCTCAAGCTGCCATCCAACCCACATGCACTTGCTAAAGTGAGCTAATGAGGAAAATGAGAAAGCAGAGTTGTGGTCAACACTTACCTTTCTCACAAGTAGCTCCACTGTAGCTGGGCAGACAAAGACACACAAAGGAGTTGATCTCATCGATGCAGGTCCCCCCATTCTGGCATGGATTAGACTGACAGTCATCAATGTCTGGTGGGAAAGAGAGGGACAGGGAGACAGCAGAGTCAGGAAGGGTACAAACCAACACACGAGCAGCATGTTTTAAACTACCTGCCATAGGTCGTTACTGAACAAAGCCCTCAGAGATCTAACTTTTGAAGAGATTAGAGGAGTTTCTGAAGAATATATAATTAAAGTGAATTGACTGAACTTCAACAGTGAGTGGTTTGGGATGCAGTGAAGCGCATGATGCTAATAGCAATTCGGTTAGAGGACGTGCTTCAGATTTGCTGTCAAGCCTGAGCCAAGAGAGAGAACACAGTATGGGGTGAAAATTAGTAATAGATACGGAGACGCAATATGGCATTCAGTTGGATAGATGTCGGTCCTCGGTATCTAACTTTATTCACACAATAACCAAAAACTCTTGCTAGAAGCTATAGAAGATAAACTGATGTTCAAATCTATATTAATATGCATAATAGTGACCAAGATGATGCACACATTCATCCCTTACATTAATGTCAAAGTCATATCTAAATACTTGTGCTTGAAACGACACATATAGTACACACTGTATTCATACACTTAGACAAACACACATTTTGCAGAGAAGCTGAAGGGGGTGAGAGTTGTCATTCTGTTGAAAAATGGTAACTGTGTTTCTCTGGCTGATTTCGGCCTTGGGGCAAAATCATTAAAACCGCAGCTGGTATCCCACAATCCTCTGCTTTCACAACATCTGAGTCCCTGGGGCCTTGGCAAGAGGTCACCGGAGAGGGGGATGGATTGGAGAGATGTAGGAAAAGGTCTGAGGATGAATAGATGGATGCTAAAAACATGCAAGTGAACAGAGCTGTGAAGGAGAGGGGATGAAAGAAGGGTGGGGAAGGAGAAAGGAGGGGTGACATGATTTGGCGAGTCTGGGAAGTTGGCAAGTTTCAGAATGGGATTAGTGAGGCTTTGCAGGCAGACAGAGTTTGGTGCAGGAAAAATCTGTTTGGATGAAAGCTTTGCTGCTACTGTCCCATTTTGGGCTGACTGATATCAAAGCTGAATTTGAAGCATGAGGTGGAGACACAGTCAGGAGTTTGCATGAGAGGACATTTGTGTTGGGTTTGTCAACACTAATGTATAACTGTCTCTGTCTCTCTGCCACTCCTCCTCTACTTCTGTAATTATAGGCTACTGGATAAATCAGAACACAGAAACATCACACAAGAACAGAACAAATTCCCTCCACATGACAATAAATAAATAAATAAATAAATAAATAAATAAATAAATAAAAAATCATATATATTTTTTTAAAGCCAGTGCGTTATTAGCCATCTCAGACAATTTGACATCAGGAGAGAAATTTCGATGGGCAACAATTACAAAAATTTGATCAACATGTAGCTCTACTCTTGTCGTATTGTACCTTGGTAGATATACAAATATGACAAATAAAAGATAAAATAAAAGAGCTCTTAGCTTGAGGGTAAAAGATCTAGACATAGACACAACGATTCAGAGATGGCCATGTGTTGTTCTGTCAGTAAAGAAATGCAATCACTGGTCCAATGTGAGACTTTCATTAATTTCCTGTTAGCTGAAAGATGTTCAGCATGGGTGGTACCTCTATTGGATCCATTGCATTTCCACAACTTCCTGTTTAGAAGAAGATAGGCAACTTAAGGACATGACAAAGTAGCTTAGTAAATCAGATAATAGGAGCAGATGAATGAACAGAATCACCCTCTGAACGTTAGAGCTATTAGAGAGGCCGTCAAAGTACACTGGCACAAATAGAAGCCATAGTTGTAGCACTCTGGTATCTGAGTAATCAAGCACACGCAGACCTCTGTCACATTAAGTTCCAATAAGCACAAAGGATAGTTAGAAAAGAGCTGTGGGACACTTGCTATTACTACGCTTGTTATTTCTGGGTGTTTTCAGCTCACAGCCAAGTGAATATCTGCTTCTGGACTGCAGTGGTATCACTATCCCATGTGTTTTTGATGAGTTTTTCTCCAGAGGAACAACCATTTCAGATTTAAGTATGGTAGAAGGTCATATTAGATGTCAGCAGAGTTGGGTAGAGTAGCCAGAAACTGTACTCAAGAAAAAGTAATGTTACTTTATGATAATAGTGACTCAAGTATAAGTAAGAGTAGGCACCCAAAATAATTACTTGAGTGAGAGTAAAAAAGTATCTATTAAAAAGATTACTTGAGTAGTGAGTAACTTTATCAAGCTTATTCTTTAGAATAATCAACAAGCTATAAAGCGCTCCTCTGAGGGAAAAAATGCAAAGTAGCCATATGTACATTCCAATACAATCCAAATCATATCATATAAAGAAACAGACAGTAATAAATCAAATATTTACCACATAATAAATAATGACAATTCTGGCCTGGCCCCAAGACAGTTAGCTAGACAGTTAGCTATTCACTGCATGAATTTAGTCAGGATAAAATAGGAAAACTTGAGTTAGCATTAGCAGCCAGTAGCTAGTTAAGTAGCTAACGTTGCAGCTTACCGCCACGTTTCGTCAAGTTCCATGTTGAGTTCTTATAAGCTGAAATGTCCACATTTTTAGGTAAACAAAGACACAACGCATTGCGTAGCTGTTGGTTTTGGTAGACTGGGAAGGAGATATGGCCAGACGAGAATGCCAATGATGCCGTGGACGAGTAAGTCCGTTTCACATGACAAGCGTTGAGAATCCGGCCTATGTTTCTCTGCGTCACCCTTTCTCTTTTTAGAATCCATTTTTCGTCTAAGCGCCAAGAAAATTATAAAAGGAAGAAATCGTGTTTCCTTAGTTTAAGCTAATTTTAATTCATATTACCGTATATTATATGCACAGACACCGGCCAGCCCACCTATCAACTCTCAACGCCGCGTCATCCATCGTTGTCATGGAGATGATGGGACGCTGAATGTGATTGGACCAAAGCAGAGTAGACCTTCTCTCATACAGTCTGACATTCGGTTTCATTTTCTCCGCTATTTGCCACGGAGAAAGCAGTGAATTTTGACTAGTTGTGTCGGGTGATGTCTCGCAGATAATACAAATATAAAAGTAATGCAAAGAGTGCGACCAAAGGTAAAAGTATATTTTTTTCTTCATAAATAAAGTATGAGTTAGTATCCTGCAATAAAACTACTCAGTAAAGTACAATTTTGTGAAAAAAGTTACTGAGGTAAATGTAATGGAGTAAATGGAGCGCGTTACTACCCACCTCTGGATGTCAGTAAATACATCTGGAACATGTCTTGATATGACAATGTGAAGTGCTGACTTCAAAATATGTGCCATTCTGTTCCACCTCTGCTCTCCTAATGTCACAGCAGAAATGCCATATATCCAGGCAACCACATCCTTTCTGATTATCTACTAGTGTCTATCTGTACTCACACAGAGTGAAGAGGGCTACGATGCAGCAGGTCTGTCCACTCAAGGTCCATTCAATGTCCACTCCGCCCAGCTGACTTAATGAGAGAACTGTCCAACTTAAGCAGGTGGCAGTGTGTGTGAGGGTGTGTGCATGGTTGTATTTGTGCATTTGTATGTGTGCGTCCATCCTTCTCTGGCTCACTCCCCAGGACAACAAACTCAGGCTTGGGCACTCATTTAGTCTCCCAGAAAGAGAGGAGAGCCATGCACCACTTATCTGCTGGCAGAGAAATGGAAGGGGGAATAAATAGGTGCCAGCCATTGTGGTAATTGGTGGGTGCAGCTAACACTCCAGTGTTGCGACCAACCATTCTTCGCACCAAAGTTATTCATTTTAATCTGACAGCAGAGGCAAATCAATGTGAAAGGGTGACATGCCTAACATAATGACAGACTGGGCACAAATATGAAATTGATTGAAAAATAAAGTTTGGAAGGAAATTTCTGATTTTCTATTTGCTTAACCCTGCCTCTCCATGTGTGTCTGAGGATAGTTAGGGAGTTACAGGGTTAGAGGCAGAGACAGAGAGAGGGGAGGCAGAGGAATATGGGGGAGGATAGTGAGGGAGAAGCTAGACAAACTGGGCGTGGTGTCTTGACAGAATATCTGGAGGCTTACTTCAAGCATGTGTCGAAACCAGGGAATGAATAATTGAAAAGTGCCAGAGAAAGAAGAAGAGAGACAGAGACAGAGAACAAACAGAGACTGGGTTGGAGGAGTCCTTGGGTCAGCCTTTCTCCATTTCCCTTTTGGGATTATTTGTCAGTTCAATAGATCAGATTAAATTCCTATTACCTGTGTACTGGACCAGAGTTTGGGCCACACTAGGATCAGCTCAATCACCCCAGCCGTCCTCCCCATGATACCTACCTCATCCTCCCATCTTGACTTTGCCAGCTCTGGNTTTTTTTTTTTTTTTTTTTTTACTTTATCACACTGAGATTTATGCTTTCATTTCAAGACCTGGCCAGGGCATTTGTGAACATTGAGGCCAAATAAAAAGTAAATAGCTGTCTCTCTTTTATAAATGAGACCTCAAGTACAGTCAGCAATTTTGTGGCTATGAATCCTTGTGGGTTTCGCCAGGAAAAGTCCAGCAGTATGTGTGTGTGTGTGTGTGTGTGTGTGNGAGAGAGAGAGAGAGAGAGAGAGAGAGAACTCAGAGGGTTATAAAGGGTTAGAAAAAACAATCAATATTTCACAATATTTCAGGAAAGGTCTCTCTGGGCATGCTTTGAAAGATTCCATTCTGTATTATTTTAGCTGTATTGTGGCATAGAGTATTTCTGCTCCCCTTTATAGTTTGACTGATAAACAATTTGCTGATCAATAATCCTTAAAGGAACCATTATTCAGAATGAGTCCTGCCTGTGATACGTTTTGAGGCTAATACTTGTACATGCAGTATTTATTCACATTGAGTCTTCCTCTACAACTGTGCTTTTTTAAGAATTTTTTAAAAAACACTGATCAAAGCCACAGGCTGAAATATATGTTGTACTCATAGACTATGTACTCTTAAATTAATTAATTAAATTCTGCCTGGTTTCTTTTTTGAATGGGATCCAATGAGTTGCTTTACAAATGTCCTGTTCTCCAATCCAAACCCTTATAAATATTCACCCACAACATCAAATGGAAGATGTCAAAAGAGAAGCACTTGAGATATTTTTACTTGGCACTCTTAAGCTTTGACATAAAAATAGCCTCAGTTTCCTCTGTGAGAGTCTAAATTGTTAGCATTTGCTGCTCCTGCATTTTGGTGTTTGCTACGTAGCTGAATGCATTTTAAATGTCGCAACTACTACAAACATCTATTGAGCATGCACCCTTGGAACCATTTGCCTGTCAACCTAATGAATGTCTGAAAGAGTACTGACAGCACTGAATTTAGTAATGCATTTTACTTTTGTATAGAGCTATTAACATTTGAAGGATATTCAAAAAGAAGAAGAGTCTTGTTTCTGTTTTTAAAGGCACAACTACTTTGGAAAATAACGAATACGCTGTAGAAAAAGTGTTACATTAAGGGAACAGAAACTACGGAAAAGGAAATAAAGGGAAAAGATGTGATATAGAGAGAAACAAAGGATCAAAGAAGAAAAACTCCATGTTCACCTTGACAGACGAATAATGATCACATCATTAATAATTCACAAAGCCATACATGTATACTTAGACACAAGCAGAGGCTGGAAGGTGATCAAGGATACTCTCATTGTGTGTCATATATGTAGGGCCATTTAAAAGCCAGCCAGTTTGTCATACCAGAGTAGAATAAGCACATTTTTCTCTGTAGTCTAAATGCCAGCCATAGAGATCAAACAAAAGTTGAATCAATTACAAAGAAAACCTCTGAACCAGTAAATGCCACTGGGAGACCTCACATCTGACAGGGTGTTGCAGAGGGCATGAAGGGATGGTATTAAGGCACCGAAAGAACTTTTTGTCATCTACATGGAAGCAATGCAAATTCATGCAAGTGTACATTCAGACTAACATACGTGCAGAAGCTAATGAAATCACTCTATCTTTGACATACACATGCTAACTAACCCACTGTGTGCCAGTCTGCCCCCTTATCAGCCAAAGGCAGTGACACATCAGGCCACCCTCTTTACATTCTCCTAATTGCCTCCAAAACACAGTTGACATTATGTAAAAATAAACTGACATGACATCCTGTAAAATGGAGGCTTTGAAATGGAAATGTTTCTCTCACAAATCTTCTGCTGAAAGCCTTTTTGTGTTTGCCATTTTTCATTGTGGGAGACCCTGAATGATTGACTTCCTTTAGCTAGCTGAGGAGCACTGACATTTCTCTGCCCTTCTTGAAAGATGGATACCTTGCTATTGAACCACCGCTCATCCAAACAGCATGCCCATTCAATGAACCATGTTGTGTTGTGTCAATAAGTACAATGTTGGTTGTGTGTGTGTAAGTGCATAACTGACTTCATGTAAGAATGAATTTTTGTACTTCTGTCCCATATTTGACTTTCCCAAATCTGGTCAGCCCAGATGTATCACTTGAACATTTGATTTTGAAAGTAAAAGGGATTTAGAAAAATTGGAAATTGATTGTGAGTAACGTAATGTGTAAGCGGGTTGTACATTTTGGGCTTAAACGTGAGCAAGTATAAACTATACTTGGCTGCATCATTCTTTGTAAAGGCAGTAGCCTTTACAAAGAATGATGCACCCACTTCTTACATTTCTAGTTTGACCCAATGATGCCCCTGTATTGACTGTACTGACTCAAAAGCCCCATTTGTGTTAGTGTAATGTCTTTCTGCAGGAATTTAAATTTAATACTAACAGCTAAAGCCTAGAAACTGGTAAGAACCTGAGTCCAGACAATGCTGAAGCAGACAGTCAAATTGGTATTATCGACTGTCTTTCATTTTGTAATTTGTGGCAGCTAAATTATATTATAGGAGCTCCCTGTGTATAACTTTCAGCCTTTCCCCAAGATGAGTTTTTAATGGTCCAAATGAGATGGCTGGCACATTTATTTACATTTAAACTATTTAATTTACATTAGCCTAGACTGAATATCAGCACGGCTGTGATTATCTTCGGCACGAGGCCTGTGCCGAAGATGATATAGATAACAGCCGTGCTGATATCGGTACAACAGCATGACCTCAAGTGTGATATTGCTTTTATACAACAATTATACAAGCGCTATTTATTACTTAACACCAGTAAGCGACAACAGATATGATTTGTTTGTCTATTTAATCATTTATTTGGCTCCGCCAACACAAATGGTTCTGCAACTGGACTGTTGCTAAGCAACACATAAACATTTTCCTGCAGACTTGCTTGCTGGCTACTTTGTGTACACGTTACCGCAGACCAGCTACTTTGTATAATCATATTTGTATATTTACATTTATTGTGCAACCAGTGAAATAAGAGTCTGTTGACAGTCACTTTGGTGACATGTGTGATAGAGCCCTGCACGGGCCTCAGGACCTGTCAGGCCCCGAGGCAATTTACAAATTTACAAAATGAGTTGAATTTCACAACACTGGCTTGGGCCCGGGCTNCCCGAGGCAATTTACAAATTTACAAAATGAGTTGAATTTCACAACACTGGCTTGGGCCCGGGCTGCGCTCGGGCTTTTTGTTGCCCTTCTCTCTCCACTCACAGTCACAATACACTTCCTGATGCTGCCCTCCCATGTTGGTGCTTAGAAACTGCTGCCATCGCTGTTTTTGAATGCTGCAGCAGCAGCTGACAGCCACTACTTTTACTTTGAAAAGAGCCAAACTTGAGGTTCTGACGAAAAAAAAAAAAAAANAAAAAAAAAAAAAAGAAAAGAAAAAGACTGCAGGTCTTGGGTCGGGCTGGGGCTGAGAATTTTGTTAAGTCTAGGGCTTCAGTTCAGACAGAACTGTGTAGAGCTGGGCCGGGTACATGCAGTGCTCTAATGTCTGATTATGATGAGTTAACAGCTTGATCAGACCGTACATTGCGCCATCATTTCCTGTTCTCTATGAATGGTCTCCAGTTAATGTAAGTAACAGCTATTAGAACGCCCGTAAAGTGGAGTGATACATAGTTAAAAGTCCAAGTGTTGTTATACTCTATATCAGCACTCCTGGAATGCCTCTTGTCCAATCAAAATACTTGGCTGGAAATAGCTGTTGTATAATATAGAATATTTATAGTAAACTTTCATTTTAAATTAAAATATTTTTGAAGAGATGTGTGTGTTCCTGTATGTGTATCTCTGTGCTGTGCTTGCTTCCTCTAGCCCCATGGGTGTGCATTTAAAATGGGTAGGTGATGTGAGCATACAAGATGTGAGTATGTGTGTGTATACAGTACAAGGATGTGTGTAGATTACAAAGGAAGCACCATCAGCAGGGAGAAGAAGAAACAGACAAACTACACAGCAGCAACAGTACGGCTGAAGGTTCTCTGCTGCACCAGATAACTCAGTGCAACACTGATCAACAAATCATCTGCGGTCCTTCATCGTGGGGTTTCTGTTCCCTTTTACTTGGCTTAGACGTTAGTTCCAACAGGGATATGTTACCTCAACACAAGCCCAGGCTGCAATTACAGCTTGGAGCTCAGACGATGTACCTCAAGCCGCACACAAGCAGCAATCCAAATCATCAGGGTTTACCAGATTTTCTTTGGGAAGCGAGTAAAGCAAACCTAAAAGCTGTCTTGTAGACATTTCCAAAATCACACCGCGACATGAAATATAAAAACAACAGTAAAAGATTCATCTTAATTTGTGTGTGTATTGTGTATATGTGAACGTGTATGTGTCAGCGGCGTATGTGCATGGATGTGTGTGTCCATGTTTCAGACAGCTCTTCGCTATGGCTGACAGGGCTGCTGCAACTTTCATAACAGCCCAGGAAAATGTAATGAGGTAAAGTGTCACAACATCTCACATCGCTCTGCTAGCCTTCACTTCTGACAGTCTGACTCTGTTCACTGTGTGTGTGCGTACGTGTGTGTGTGTGTTCACTGGCTCTATCTTCATGTCTGTTTATATGTTGTGTGGGAGGGGGCCAGTATCCAAAGCCAGAGAGAGATGAAGCCAAGGAAGCCTGCCATAGTGCCACCAGTATAATATGGCCTCACTTGCTATTTTTGTCTCACCATAGACTCCTGGAGAAGGAAATACGATGGGATATGGAAAATTTTTAGAATGACAGGAAATGTAAAACAGGTTCACAGATTCATCATCAGACACATCATTCTTTTTCTCTAATTTCCCTTCCTTTCTCCTCCCATTTCTTTACTTAATTTCCTTTCTACTGTCTTCCTCTCCCCATTCCCTATTGCTTCCTACCTTCATTCCCTTCCATACTTCTTTTTGACTATTCGATTCTGAGTCTCTTAACCTTCTATCCTCTCATCCTCCCTGTGGAGCTCTCTAAAAGGCAGGTTTATCCTCTATAGCCCTGGGTCTTACCAGGCTAATTTCCTTTGAGTCAGGAGGTTTTACAGGTGTCCCTTTAGGGCCCCTGATGTTAGCAGCAGTAGTGTCCCTCTAGGCCATTTGGGTTTTGGCCTGTTCTCTGACAACTTTATCTGCCCAGAACACCCAGAGCCTGATCATTAACACACATTACTTTGGCTTAAAAGTGTTACACATCTACTTCTTCACATGGATGGTTTATTATATAATTTCCCCTCTTTCACAGTTTGTTCCATTTCTCTGCCTGTCTTCATCTCTCATTCCTTCCTTCTTTTCTTCTACAAATCTCTGTCGCTCTTTTCCTGTTCCCATTATTCCTTCCTTCCTTCCTCTTTTCTTTCTCTCCAACCCTCCCTCAGACTTTGCCCCTTTCTCCTTTCATTCTCCTTTACATTTTATTTTTCTACACTTCCTCTGCTCTTTCCTCTCCTTTCTCCTTCCTTTCTTGCTCCCTTTGCTCATGTTTCTTTGTATGAGCATGCACACTTAAGAAATCCAATAACTTGTCTCTTAAACTAGAACAGTTCCCTTGAGAGGTGAATGACAGGCTATTCTTTCCCTCCTGTCACTGTTTCTGACACACTTAAAGAGGAAATAGTTGAGTGAAATTATCTATTTTTTTTCCCAAGTCCAGCCAAATAAAATTAATAAATGACAGTGAGTTATATAAGGATATTTTCTGAGTGGCAAGAGCTCTGATGTTGAATCCTGAAGACTATTTCTGTAAAGAAATGATTTGTGCAGCAGCAAATTTCTTCTACATCTTAGGAAACAATTATTTCCTACTTTTCATTTGTTTTTGACAAGTGAGTCAAAGGACATTATCCTCGCAATCGTTTTTGCTCTCTTCCTCTGTTTTCTCGCTTCATCACCCTCTTTCACTTCTCTCATTCTACTCCTGCTATTTTTGTTTGCATCTCTGGACCTCTATGGTGACTGTAAGAAAACTTCCCTTGTTATTGTTGCCTTAGGACAACAATCTGCAAAGTATGTGTGTTGATATGTGTGCATCTGCATACAGTATGTTGCTTAAATCCATTGTGAGAGTGGGCAACATCAAATTCCTTGGCATAAACATCACCAACAACCTCTCCTGGACCTTGAACACTACCAGTCTTGTGAAATGAGCTTAGAGAGAATGTACTTCCAAAGGAAACTGAAGCAAGCGAGGCTCCCACCACCACTCCTCACTACATTCTAGCAGGGCACTGTTGAAAGTGTCCTGACCAGCTGCATCACAACCTGATATGGAAATTGTAATGCAGCCGCTCACAAGGCCCTGCAAAGAACAGTGAGGACAGCGGAGAAAATCATGTCTCTCCCCTCCTCTGTCAGGACATCTATCAGGGGAGATGCCGACGGAAAGCATTATGAGGGACTGTTCTCACCCGCCCCATGGACTGTTAGCCCCTCTGCCCTCTGGGAGGAGATATATGAGCATAAAAGCTAGGACCACCAGGATGTGCAATAGCTTCTTCCCCCAGGCGGTTATGCAGTTGAATGCTCTGCACCACCCTCTGGTTGGGAGAGCTACTTAAACTAGACACTCAGTGAAATAGTGCACTTAAAGACACTTTACATCCTGCCCTGTTTTTAAATGCACTTTTAACCTTTTAACCACGGCACTCATGATATTTTAACTGAATGTTGTACTTGAATGTTTTGTAGTATTTGTTTTGTGATGGGTGACGTCATGTATCTTTTAACACATTTGCCCTACATTCTGCTATGTGTATGAAATATATGTGGCTAGAATGACAGTAAAGTGAATCTGAATCTCTAAATACTGTATATTAGTGATGAGGAATAGCTTATAAAATAAGGACACTCCTTGTTTCTTGATATTTTAAACATTGGGCTTGATTTATGATCAAAGTTATATTTTAAAATACATTTGTTATAGTGTTGTTAATAGTGTCAGGCTATGTTTTCACCAGCGTTGGTTGGTTTGTAAATTTATTTTATTTTTATTTTGTTTTCAGCCAATTTTGAAGAAACTTGGTGGAAAGGTGGGGTATAACCCAGAGAAGAAACCATTAAATTTTGATATGGATCTGGATCCAGGGGTGAATCTAGGAATTTTTAAAATTATTACATAACATTGTAAGAAAGGGCTTTTTGTCAGTTATATAAAAAGTAATACACCAATACCGATACCGATTATATATATATTTATTTATTTAAAAAAAAAAATCAGGCATTTTTATCCCATGACAGACAGTCAATAGCCAGCTAATTTGGTCAAGATCAGAATAAAGATTTGGATCTGGCAGACTAAAGTATATGTTTAGACAGAGGGAACATTAATGTACTGTGACAATTAAGGCACACAAATTATTCTGATGTATCTTTAATAGCTACAGAGACAAATCCAGAAAAATATTGCTTCTTGTAGGCATTTTTTTCTATTTAGGCCAGTATATTAGATGTTTTGTTGAGGATATGAACTCTAATGAATGATCTTTTAGTTGTAGATAGCAAAGCTTAAGGAGTTATTGAATGAATGCTGCCTGTGAAGTTCCTCACCTGAAATAACTGTACGTGCTCTCATGTGACTGTAGCCTATGTGACGCATATTTACACGTGTCCCAGTCTGTAAGAGCTTGTGTGTATGTGTGCACGTCATTGTGTATGTGTTTCTGGAAAGCTGATAAGTCCTGCTGTGTAAAGCCAAGTACCAAATCTTCATGGGAAATCAATTTGTCCTACTTTCTACGTGGTCAGCCTTTATATGCTTCACTTCCTCCAACAGCTGGCACCTAATGTATACAGAGCCACTGCTTCTAAAACACACACACTGAGCCAAATCATCTATACACATGGATATTTATTCACTGTGGCCAGCACTTCAGCTGAAGAGTAAATTACAACAAAGAGCAGTAAAGTCGAGACAACCCAAGGTGGCAAGTGTGTTAAATGTATGTCAGAGAGCGAGAGAGAGAGAGAGAGAGAGAGAGAGAGGAAAGAGAACACACACACGCACACACACACACACACACACCTCATTCTCATTCAGCTCTACAGAGTATATGCACTTTGTTTCTAATTATCCTGAGGAGTTTGGAGAGGAAGGAGTGTCCATGCTGATTGTAAATTACGAATCATAACGTCATCCTGTCCTTTACCTTGTGTGAACAGCGTTTATCTGCAGAATAGTACACAACTGCATATGCTTCATGCATTTTATTATTATTTTTGGCTGGATTTGTATGCGCGTGTATTAGCTATGTGTGTGTGTGTGTGTGTGTGACTGCTTTATGTGTCTGTATGTCAATTAATGCATTACTCAGGCACAGCCAATCATATTGCTGATTGAAGAATACAGAGGTGTATATGAATTGATTCATTGAAGGTGGGGGTGAAAGGGGTGGAACTAGCCAATCTAAGCCCTTTAAGAGCTACTTGGCTGCCAACACACTGCTGGTCATCAATCAACCTGAAATACCTCATTAGCTCACACTCAGTCACATTCAGCCTCATGTATGGTTCAATCAGGTCATTGTGCCGAGTCATTCATTGTCGAGTTGTATTATAGTTGCTCTGTTTGTTGGTGCTGACATATGTGAACAATCAGGTCATTATAAAACAATCCTCCATCAGGCGTCCAATCACGTTGTATCATGGTGCATTTTTTCCTTTCTGGGTTAGCAGAAAAACTCCACAACATATTGACCTTACAGCAAGAACTTAGAGAATTTGGAGTCAGCTTCAAACACATTAATCCACTTCATTATTAATGAAAGAATGAATGGGATGTCCTGAGGGGAACAGCATGACAGCACCAGTCCTGTGGATCTCTCCTCCTCTACTTACCCTTGAAACTCAATGATATTCATTTCTTTCTTTCTGTCTCCTTATTTTTCTTATGAATCTGTCCTTTGTAACTCTGTTACCTCTGTTTAGAATTCCTTGCTTGCTTACAATTCCAATCACCCCAAGATATTCTAACTTTCACCCCAATCACCACATTTCAGCAATCTGCTGACAAACACCTCAACTGCCCAAGCATATCTATACCAGCCACTGGCCTCAGCCACGACCTGTACTCCCCCTTTCCCACATCCTTTTTGACCTCATCCCTCAGATCTGCAAACACACAGGTAAGGTGGGTTAGAGGCCTGTAATATAAATAACCGCGAGTTCATGAATCTTTCAAGTCAACCATATGAGTGATGTGATGTAAATGGTTCCCAATGGGTGCATTAGTTAATACAGTTTAGATAAGAGAATGCATCAGCACTTCATATAGTCTTACATATTGGCTTTATATACAGTTAAACAGGCTTGTGTGTGTTTGTTTGTGTGGAAGGACAGGTCTTTGTAAGAAAAAGAGCCATATGAAGGCAAAGTACAGAAGATAATTTTTGTGCAGAGCCTTTTGAGCATATTTGGTTGTTGAAGTATGCAGGAGATTGAGTGTGTGAGCTTGAATAAGTTTCGTTTTATGCATGGGTACAGAGGCATTTCTGTATTAATAATTGCATTGGCCTTTGACAGGGAAAATACAGAGAGAGAGAGAGAGAGAGAGAGAGAGAGAGAGAGAGGCATGGAGCAAGAGAAGGGGAGAGGTTAGGGGTTGCGAGGGAGTAAGGAAGTGTGGCAGGAAATAAAATGTGTTATTTGGGAGAAATGCTGAGGGGCCATAGGCTCATGTTCACCCCAATCTCTGCACTGCATCAAAATTTTGCTACAGTGCTAGCTCTTACCAAGCAGCATCGTGCTAGAGGAGTAAGGGGAGGTAAGAGAGAGAGAGGCAAGGAGGGAGGTGTAAGAGAGGGATTTCACTGGATAGAAGAAAGAAAAATGACTGATGGATAGAAGAAGCAGAATTTCAGAGTTATTAAAAATTGAAAGTGAGCAGGAAAGAAAATGAGAATTGGGGTGAAGATATGAAGCTGGAGAAAAAGAAATACAGGTAAGGAAAAGAGAATTTATGCATGGTAATGAGTGCAGAAGAGGGATGGGGAGCAAGGGGGGGAGAGAGGAAGAATAAAGAATAGAGAAACTCAGATCTAATCACCATGATTGGAAATGAGTCCAGAGAGTTTGGGGATATGCAAAAAAAAAAAAAAAAAAAAAAAAAATTACAAACAGGTGTGCTTCCTGTCAAGCAGAAAACTAACTTGAAGACATTTCTCTGTGCAAAGATTGAAAAAGTTGCTATTCAATTTGGTTTAAAGAAATTGGGCTAAGAGTGCTTCAACCACCTGT
Organism: Lucifuga dentata; assembly: GCA_014773175.1. Taxonomy (NCBI): domain Eukaryota; kingdom Metazoa; phylum Chordata; class Actinopteri; order Ophidiiformes; family Bythitidae; genus Lucifuga; species Lucifuga dentata. The sequence continues at coordinate 200,034 of VXCM01001839.1, forward strand.
GAATCTGATTAAAAGATACCAAAATTTGTTGGATGTCGTGAAGACTTTTCTTTGTATTACAACTACGGCATTTTCTCCCCACCTACATTCAAAGTTGTTCTTGACTGATGTGCATTGAGTTGTTGTAGTTGTGAGACAGTACAGAGGAGGAACAAAAGAGGAATGCTGCTGAGGGATAAAGAGAAGAGGAAGGAAGGTGCACAATGAAAAAGGAGATGACACAAGGGTTGATCCCATCTGAAGCAGGTATGGTTATCTTATCTAATTATCGCGTTAACAACTAAAAAAAATATGGAAGAGGCGAGGTGAGTCTGGGCCATAAGAAAGAGGGATTGGGAAAAGGAGAAATGGGTCAAAAGATAGAAAGAAAATAGCGTAATAAGAGTAATTTCCTTCTTTAAGAGGATCGTTTTCCTCCTTAACCCCATGGAACACAATGTGTTGGAAATCCAAAAGACAAACCTCCTCTACTTAATTATTTGTTTTAATTCTGCAGTGAAAATCCAATGAAGGAAATGACAAATAGCTAATTCTGGAGATGAATATGAATTGGTCAAAGAAGCTACAATGCTGGGTTTGCTTGAAATGATGTATCTACCTGGTGTATTTTGACTGACTGACAGCAGTGGACCAGGAAATTTTCTCAACTCGAGCTCCATTTAGAATCGTGCTTTGTTGCCCTGTGTGCAGAGATAGACTGAGACAAGTTAATGTGTTTTCTACAAAACAAAACATATTTGAAATGAGCTGCTGTCAAAGGAGTGAGATTCTTTTAGGGTGAAAAAAAGACAAAAACACAATAAACTGAAAAAAATTATTTATCTTATTTTATGTGTAAAATGAATCACTCAAAGCTGGTGAACAAACTGTTCTTATCTTTGGCTTCTTAAATCTAAAGAACTAACTAAAAATTACATACCTGTAGTTATGAGAAAGGAATTATAAATACCCAATGTTACTATTTCATGCATGTGTTTTGCTGTGTGTTTTTGCCTACTAAGACAGTTGCCAGGCACTCATAATGCATCTCTGGCTGTTTTAAGAAATAGATTTTCTGAATTCTGCTGATTATAAGAGTTTTTTTCCTAGAATACTAAAAATCTTTTTTTGAAAAAAGACGCAAGAAAAGGATTTCGCTAATTGGTCTTCATAGAACCTGGTGTGTGAGGACTGCTGGTGTGGAATTAAGGATACACTGAATTTCCTGCAAAGAAAACTTGCATTTTACTTCTCACTTGTTACTAAAAAAGGATAAAGGACATTAACTGTGATGCATTTGACTGATTTATATGAACATAATCAGTGTAGATAGACAATCGCTTGGGGTGCATTCAATTATTTTTCTTTCTTTTGGGGGATACTTTATGCTCTCGATTAATTAATGATTACTATAGCTGTGGGAAAAGACACTGCGATTCATGACTGTATTTCTCCTCATGTTCAAGAAACTGACAGTAGTTTGTTGTGCCTCTTTAATCACCTATTCTGTTGCAGTAGCCAAACTTCCCGATGAGCAACAAGATACTGCAGTCTACAGTATACAGTATATTCTATTATGGGTGCAGCATAATATGTCTAACACCCTTACATCAGTTGAGTTTATTCCAGTTGAATTGGACCCAGTTGAATGTGACTCATGTATATTTTCCCTCTCGGTACAATTTGTTTGAACAAAACAACCTCACACAAGAGCTCACCAAAAAAAAAAAAAAAAAAAAANAAAAAAAAAAACCCACAAACAAACTCTGGAGGAGTTTCTTTATGGTGCTAACATGATCTGAATTTGTTCTGGATCAAATACAAAGTGCATTCTGTAATTCTTATTTTAAAATACATTAAAAAATCACATTCAAATGGAGAGAAGCAGCATTTTCGAAATATGAGGATCTATTGTTGCTGGAGATTGCCACAGAATTTTTTCTCACACTCCCTCATAAATATTAACAACAGACCCACAGTAGATACACGGCCTATAAATACTGCAGCTCTCCAAAATGCTTCTTCTCGAATAATTGCACCCACAAGCAAAGTCCTGGGGACATCCTCTAAGGTGTGTGCAGCTGTGGGGTCACTACCTCATTTTGCCTAAATAATCATTTCACATGGAGAGCAAGAGCAGTTTGGAGAAATATGGTTTATGTGCCTCTCTGGCTATAATGGGGCTATGGTGGCTATATCCACTGTGTGCTAATGGCCCATGTATTAGAACAAACTCATTTATAGTTGGAAGAGAAAGAAAAGTGGACTACAATAAACTACTCAAGCATTCAGAACTGAAGAAAATCAGATCTGCAGATATGGAATGGGAGCTCAGGGAATGTTTAATTTGTGACATGCATTTGTCACAAATTATTGATCCGACTATACATAATGTTGATTGATCTCCAATGGTGTTAATACACAGACATGCCTAAATTTGCATAATATGCATGCTTGGGTAAAAACAGTAAAGATTACTGATAGTCAGACCCAGGGCAATATGCACGTCATGACCCTTGACCCCTGATCTTTGACCTCTGTCTGTAACTAATGACATAAACGCCAGAGCAGCCTATTGTATGGATTGATACTGTCTGCAACAAATAGAAAGAAATACATAGCATTCAGCGTGCTCTGTGGTCTTTCCTAAATACATTCAGACACAGAAATAGTGATGACACATCTTCTTCTATTAAGTCTTTATATTTTATCCCAAAATTGATCTCATATTTAGCAAGAAAGAACTCCCCAAAGCCAACAAACAAATAAATCATTGTTGTGGATCCTGTACGATCCAGAATATGATCTGGATCACCATCAAAATAAACAGATCTTCTTTCTGTTGAAAAATTGGCCACCATGCTACATTTTATTGAAATCGTCCTATTATCATTGATTTTATTAGTTAAAAACTGATTCTAAATCCTGGATCCTAAATATGATTAGGATCACCTCCAAAAATTTAATTACTTTTTGACATTATCTATCTGCTCCAAATTTTATCCAAATCCATCCATAACTTTTTAAGATATCCTGCAAACAATCAAACAGACAGACAGGCAAAAAACATCAGCGATCACACACTCACTCACTCACTCACTCCTTGATGGAGGTAATAACAATAAGACATGTGCGCTCTGTATATGCTAGGGCTCTTCATATGGAGATTGCTGCTCAAAACAAGTTGAGAAAAAACAAAACACAAATGGCAAAAGACTGATGAGGTTTAAAAGCCTAACATACAGGCCAGAAGTTTGAGGCCAATCCAAGAAAAAAAAAAAAAAAAAAANAAAAAAAAAAAAAAAAAAATCATCAATACACAGTTTGTTTTACAATTTATTGCACAGGAGCTGACAAAAATATATAAAATAATGTAATTAATTTAGTTTTCAAGAAGAGTTTGTCAACAAGATCACATTATGTAGCCACTATGACTTATGAAATGATTAACAAAGGCATGCCCAGTCTGTATTACTGCTGGCACTCCAGTTGTGTCCAACTCCCTTGCTTATGTGTTTTAACATTCTATTCAATAGTCTGCTGTCTGCCTTCTCCCGGATTATTTTGTGATTAACTTGCTACACAGTCTGGTCATGCTAAATCTGGGGGTGGCCTCAAACTTCTGGC
>VXCM01001840.1:0-190813 GCA_014773175.1 Lucifuga dentata
AACAGTCCAGGTAAACCAAAAGCAGATAAATCCAACCGAGAAACGGGCTTAAATCCAAGTCAAAAAACAGGCAAAGGTCATACATGAGAAATCATGAGAGATAATACTGAAACAAAATGCTGGAAAGCTTGACTACACGGAGAACAAGGCAATCTGGCAGAGAACAAAGGAACTGTAGATAGTATAAGTAGAGAGGTGAGTGATTAGCAGATTGGACTCAGGTGATGCTGAAAACTGGCGGGAAACTAGAACAAGGACAGGAAGTAAAACTAACAGAACAACAAGGAGAACCAGTTAACAAAATAAAACAGGAAATGATTAGACAGAGTCATAACACTAATATAGGAATCTTCCAATCCACTTTGCAGACTTGATTCTAGTCTGCTGTAGCAGGAAAATAGATTTAATACCTTACTGAGACAAATCAAGACCAACTAAAAGAATTTAAAATGTAATTATATGGTTCTTGGTACTTTCCTTAGATAAATAAAAATAACTTTGACTCTTCTTGGGGAAAAAGACATTTTTAAAATCCTGTATTTGCAGTGTGTTACACTAAAAAGTATTTCTAACATTTTATCCAGCTTCATTTACATAAATTACAAAATATTAGAAGCATCTTTCAATCTGATGGAATAAGTCTTACACAATACACACAAGAGCGACATGAATAAATGACACGAAGTTGTGAAATTTTTGGAGGTGAATTTGTCACAGCAAATATATTGACACCAAACGCACCAACATTTTTGTGAATATTTGCATAGGTTCACCCTGAAAAAACACACTATAAAAAAAGTGGTCAACATCAAGTGATGATGACTTGGTCCCAATTTTCCTATTAAAAGGAGAAAAATGGAGATTCTGGGTGCATCCAATACTAAGGAGGAGGCACGAGCACAAAGAATTACATTTTTTATACAAGAATTTAAGCTTTATCATGAGCACTTTCAGACAACTACTGAGCAGGAGATCAACCCACTATTGTCATAATAAAGCTCTTCAGCTCCATTCCATTCCTCCTCCATTTGTCATCTCTTTTTAATTTTGGCTCTTCTTTTTTTTTTTCCCTGGCTCACTCAGTATCTTCTTTTAAGACCTGTCTGACTTATTTTTTATCGTATGGCCTTCCCCTTACTGTGGTAGCTGGTTTTATTATCGGTTTATCTTACTTTGTTAGTTTTTGTATTCATTTTCTCTCTTAACTATTTTTTATATTGTTTTATGATGGTTTTAAGTTGTTTTAAACTGTCATTTCATTGTGTGTTAAACTCAGCTATATTGTTAAGCACCTTGTGACTCTGTTTTGAAAGCTGCTATATAAATAAAGTTATTATTATTATTATTATTATTATTATTATTATTATTATTATTATNTGCTATATAAATAAAGTTATTATTATTATTATTATTATTATTATTATTATTATTATTATTATCATAATTATTATTATACAATTGACCACAACATGCCACGGACAAAAAAATAAACACTGCAACTCTCACAGTTTGCATTGCAGGGCTGACTTGTGTTACATTGTACAAATATTTCTAATTTGTCATCAGTGTATCAAAGTTGAATAGTTGCATGGCTCCTTTCTTCACGTCTTTCCCATCACTAATCTTTTAATTATAATTTCATTATATGTTATGTATAATGACAATAAAGCTATTCTATTCTATTATGGAAAGGCTGAACTGAATTAAAAGCTAAATTCTGTGGAGTGAGTTTTTTTGTCACCCTGACTTGACGTGCACCTAAAGGTGAACGTCAAGGTGGACTGGGTGGACTGGGTTCTAACTTTGGCTGTAATAACACCTCTGTATGTGGACGACACCCACCTGCTGTAATCCAACCTGTCAAAACCCCTGCTGGCTTGAGTCTGCAGCCACAATCAATACCATGACAGGGATTTCTACCTGAGAGGCTGCAAGCTTTTAATAACCCCCTCCATTGACAGCTGCTCATTCAAACAATAGAGAAGTATGAGAAAGTGAGTTGATCCTGGAGATTCATCTTCTCCAAGTTAGACAAGGTTTTGAGTCCTTTTGAATAAAATATAATGTAGGTGTTACTCAATCTCATTGAGTAGCAATCATATCAGTGTTTAATGTCTGACATGGCTCATTGCTTCTGAAAACCCAAAACAACAGCAACAAAAACAAACAGTTTAATTGTTACTTAATTGATTTTCTACTCAGCCAAAGCAGGAATCAATCTGTTTTAGTTGGGGTCCATTTGGTTGACCATGCAGTGAGGCTGTCCTAATTGGCACGTCAATGCCTGTTACTGAGGAAACCACTCTTTGTCTCACTTTCAGTGAAGACAAATACTCAAGAATGTAAAATGTTCATGTAAGTTGGTCCAAAAAAAGCCAAATAAGCAAGTTGCTTCATGAACATGTCAAGCTGAAAGCCTGCTGAGGATCTTCAGACAATTGCATTTTTAAGAGCTTGGACATTTTTTCTGATTATGTCCTGTCCGCTTTGGCTGACAAAAAATGTTTATTATGACATTTTAAAACCAGGGGAGACACACAATTAAGGCCTTTGGTAGGATTAGTCCCTCATGTCTGACCCATACTTGCATGATGTGATGAAACTCTGCTCAGCCCAGTAATAATGTTTCTAATTCTTGTCTCATATGTTCTTTTACTTATCCAAATGTCACATCAGATGGGGGATTATTTTTTGACAGGGAGAACTGGGGGTGAAAGTAACATACCACGTGATTGTAAAGCAGCTGACATCAGTTTAACCCAAAGGTCTGACTGCTAAATGTCAGACTCAAGTTATTTGCTGATTTGAAGTAATATAAATGTTTAAAAATTATTTTCAAATGGCAGTAGCCAATGCAAACATAATGGTTATAGTACTGCAAAACAAAATTTGCCAATGGAGTAAGCAAAAATGTACTATAAGAATTGAGCTGCAATAAAACACTATTTATTGGATTTAGTAAAACTAATTAAAAAAAACAAATTGATTTTAATATGTATAATAATATGCATATGTTTATGTATATGTATGAAATGTGGGGACATGGGAGAGGTTTTGTCATGATCGCTGGAGAGGGAATTGATGAAAATGGGAGGTGAGGGTTATAGGATTAAGGGTTTGAACATAAGCAAGGAGCTTAAGACAATAATAATAATAATAATAATAATAATAATAATAATAATAATAATAGTGGTAATAATAGTAATGGTGNAATAATAATAATAATAATAATAATAATAATAATAATAATAATAATAGTGGTAATAATAGTAATGGTGCAACTATTTTTTTTCGTTTGGAATCTGTAGGATTGTTATTTTCTCTGTTTGCTGTTATTTTGTTTTTGTGAAGTAACAATTTCAAACACCTACTGTCCATATTCAATGTATGAAAGTAAAAAGAGAATAAAAACTTGGTTAAAAAAATGATAGAAGCATCATATAGTGTACAATATAAAAACTTTGGAAATTCAACTTAAATGTAATTGAACTAGATTATCTTCTGATTCATCCAATGCTTGGAGGACTAAAAATGTTATTTTAAGACTATTACACCCCCACCCACCCCCACTGCAAACAAACAATGATGTTCAAAAAATGTGTTTTGCCATTTTCAAATCAAACATCGTATTCTAATTATTACTTCTTTTTTTTTTTTTTTTTTNTTTTTTTTTTTTTTTTGTCAAAGATGTTTGGGATATTAATATGTCAATCTTCCAAACACTTTTCAGACTTATGTAATCAGTTCTATCCAAAGAATAAACCAAACATCTTAAAAAGACAAACCAAGGTCAATTATTTCAAAACAATTTCTTGTCTAGGAAGCATGGTGCTTGATAAGAAAAGAACATAAGAAAGGAAAAAAAAAGAACTTGAAACTTTCTTTATAGATTTTTTACATTTTGCTGTGTATTTTCTAAGTAAAATAATCTCCTAATGTTCATATTGTATGTAGAGAAGATTTATGGATAAAACAACAGCCCATATAGTCATGTCCTCTTTGGCTGGTGTCAGACAGCAACACCCACCCGCTGCCTCCTCTTTGGTGGCTATATAAATAGCTGCTGAGATCGCTGATTGATAATTATCCTTATCTCGCAATGTCTCCTGTTACGGGGAAACAAATAAGGGGAGAAGGAAGCGGGAGCTGGCAGGCAGAGGTCAATGGGAGGCCTTCTACATTTCATCTGGCACGCGTTGAGAGATGGAGGTGCCACAGAGTGACAGTCTCCAACCCCTAGGTGAGATCTGAAAGGGATGATAAAGGCAGCTGACGGAGAGAAAATTGGCAGATAATTACAAAGGCTAGAGGGGCACATTTTGTCTCCCTCTGCCTCTTTCTCACTGTCATATAGTACACACACACACACACACAGACACACACAACAACAGTCACATGTCAATGTGAACAGTGTGCAACATCCACAGGTAGAGACTGAAATGACCTGTAACTCCTGTTCCTCTATTACGCATGCTTGTTGGTGTTTGCTTTGTCTTGTTTTCAGCACTAGCTGGTGGAAAAAATGGATTTCATTCTCTTTGAGAGGAAATTTCTTCCTCTCAAAATATTCATCTTGTCCTGGAGTAGCAGATAAATTGGCCTACTTACACTGGCCACGATTTTAGAATAAGGTCTTAAAGCAGAATCTACATTGCACCATGCTTGTAAAGTTGTGACAACTTGTTGGTATCAGTGAAAATATCATCGACAATAGACTTGGCCAGCCACCAGTTTTTAAGGATTTTATCCTGCCATCTATTGTACTTGAGACTCGACCTCTGGCATGGAAAAGTGTAATAGAACAGTCATTCAATTCTGAATTCCCAGTGGGAAACTCGGCTTATCTGTTTTAAACGCACCTGATGTCACAACAACATCACACAGTGAATGATAGCAGATGTCCCTTTGCATTGTTTTGTGATTGATAAACATGACTTTACTTGATAAGTTGCTTTTGTTCATAGAACTTCTGCCTAGGTTTACGACATTCACAGACTTACTGTGCAAATGTGAGCTTGCTATGGGAATCCATGTTTTTCTGTGGAAAGTATTTAGATCAGAACTTGGGATGAATTGACTTGAAACTGAGTTTCAAATACAACGGATCACAGCATCAGTCGATTTTTTCCAGTGAGCTCAGCAAACTGGTGACTTCTGTTTATATTTATTTATACAATTTTCTTTTCACAGCAGACAAAGCAGCTAACATCAGCAATGAAAATAACAACTTTTATTTGGCTTAGTAAGTCTAAAGTTTGTGTAGACTCCTATGTAAGGAGACCTTTGTTGATGAAGTATAAATAATGCCCACTAGTGGCTCCCTAAACAGGCTGAATCTGAAACACCTGTTTGTTGAATCGCTAACCTATGACTCAGATAGGCTAGCCTACGGAGGAAGAGTTGCTGTCTTTTTACTCACTTGACGAGATGCCAATTTATTTGACTCCATTGTGCTATCAGTATTCTCAGGGCAAAGCAGAACACAATAGGAACCAATCCTACAAGCCACTGCAATGTTTTACAAGCTAGAGAATCATCAGTAAACATTAACTTACACATATTAGGAAAAACAATGAGTCAGCAGTTACGCAAGCCTCCTATAGCAACTACAACCAGAACAAATGACATTTATTCAGAAAGTCACCTGCTCTCTAGTTTTCTTTGGCATTGCTTTTTTTTTTTTTTTTTTTTTTTTTAATGCATTTTATTTGACAGATTCCCTGTTGAGGCAACATATTTAACCTGAGCTGTTTCATTTTGAGATGCAGAGTGGATAAAAAGTTACAGCTGTCATTGTCTCTCTAAGGGTGCTTTCACATGGAAAGCACTGCAACACACAAATCCTACTGTGATTTGTGTGTCGCCCACCTCACTGCCTACACTCCTGATACCCCACACCTTGGTCAGCGCATAGCGCCAATGTAGAAGCAACAAAATGCCTGAACCTGACATTTTAAATACCGCTGTAGATTACGTATATGTCAGTTTATGGACCTGGGGCTTGTTTCACAAAATTTGTGACGTACAAGTTGATATTTGCAGCATGTGATCATTTTCTCTGGTATATTTGGAGGTGTTTCACAAATAAAATTGCAATAGCAAGTACAGACGCATATGGTAAAATGTGTTCAGGGAGATTTCAACAGCTAATCACTTGCCTTTCATTTCCCTTTCCTTTTGTTTGGGATGGAACTTAATAGATCCTAGGATACAGTAAATGTTATTTAAGGGACAGGCTGCATTAAAAACAGCAAAAAATGCAGTAAAAAATGAGATATTACAAGTAAATATAAAAGAACGAATGAGGCTGATAATCCTGACACTGTTTAAATATGGAATTTAAAGTTTAGTGTAATGAGTGTGGGCCGTGCAGGTATCCCTAATATACCTGCCAATTATAATCATGAATTAAAAGGTGTGACAATTGTAACACAACATACCTGGAGGCATGCATGCCTGTGAGAAGACGGTGCTTCGGTCAAGTCCCACAGAAGAGAGTCCACAGAAAGCCCAGCCCTCTTATGGTGGTGATGCAGATCACACAGGTAATAGAGTATATTAGATTAAGGTTGTTTAGAATAGACATTTAAAGTAGTCTGTCGGTAACGTTGTGTTCATACATTATTATTCAACTTATCACTTTCAAAGTGTTGATGAAAAAATAATCATGGTGCAACAATGCAACAACTCAGCTGCAGCACGCCTCTCAGAAAGCTCTGATGCCTCTATTTTTTTAACATGTAAAGCACGTAAAACTGTTCATTGACCATGATCAACTGGAATTTTATACAGGACAATAGCCTCTGTGAATTGTGTAGTAATGATTTTATTTGTTGAAATTAAGTTTCTGCTGTATTGTCAAGGACAAAGTATTACAGAACAAATAAAATAACAAATGTGTAATGATTTAAATTGGAGAACATAAGTTTGCAAAAACTGGGTGAGCTTGAGAGCCCTGTGAGAGTCACAAATTTATGTGGGATTTGGACAATTTTTGTGAAACGGCCTCTCTCAATCAATCAATTGATCAAAGTTTATTTGTATAGCAACTTTCATACAAGTCAATGCAACTCAAAGTGCTTTACAGATGACTGACAAATTTTGGAAGTATTAGAATGTGAGACTAATGCACATCAAAATAATAGTATAAAAGCAGTGATAACATAAGATAATAAAACATAAGCAGTAAGGGAAAAAAATGTGTAGAAACAATAAGATAATATAAAATTATAAAACACTACATGACAGCCAGGCTGAACAGATGTGTTTTATGTCTACCTTTAAAAATATCAATATTTTCAGCTCGTCTCAGATCCTCAGGAAGGCTGTTCCAGCGTAATAGTTAAAAGCGGCATCGCTGAACATTTTAGTTCTGCTCTTTGGGACAGTTAAGAACAGTTAAGAGGGGCCTTTCTGGTTCATAGATTAAAAGTGTTTCTGATAGATAGCCTGGTGCAAGACCATGTAGTGCCTTAATAAAATAATTTTAAAATCAATACAAAAGCTGACAGGAAGCCAGTGTAAAGACTTTAAAAATGGCGTAATGTGCTCTCCTTCTGGTCCTTGAATTTTGTATTAATTGTAACTGACTTATGGTGTTTTTTGGCAGACCAGGTAACAAAGCCTTGCAGTAGTCAAACCTGCTGTTTATAAAAGTGTGCACCAGCCTTTTTGTATTGCTCTGAGAGAGAACTCTGCCACTTTTTGCGATCTGCTTGAAAATCGTTTTTGTGAAATGAGCCCCAATGAGTCCTGCTGACATTTCGCCACGCAAACGCCTTTCTGGCCAGATCATGGTACGATTTTAAAATTGTAACGTACAACTTGAGAAATTGCTCAATGTAGGTCATGAGCTTCTCCTCCCACTGTTGTGTTACCTCTGCTGTATTTCACAACTTTTCTCTCAATGGTTGCACGTTGGAAAGGTCACAGGCAGATAGAGCAAAGTTGAATGTGGTTGAACTTTGAACTTTGCAGCCAGTGGGAGAATCCACATGGTGCACATTACTCAAGGTTACATTGTCGCGAGGGTGGGAGTCAAAATTTAAACTCTCATAACACAATAATGGAATACCTAGCTCAGTGCACCGTTTACTGCTTATCATGTGAAAGCATCCTAAGTCAATATTCTATTTTCAAAGCTGACAACTTTCTCCATCACCAGCACAATTAACAAACTGCCTTTCAATTTAGATTTAAGATTATGTGTTTAAATGTTTATGAAACGTCTTTTCATGTGATAAAAACTGTCATGATTTTAACTGTAAATCAATTTAAAAAACTGTTTAGACAAAAACTAGATAGCCTGAAAACTGCTAAAGCCAGAGCAATCTTCCATCTATTGTGGCATTTTATCTCAGATTATCCCATCAGCACAGAAGATGCTAAATACACAAATAAATAATACTTTTTTTTAAAGATGTATTTTGATATTTTTCAAATGATTTTTTTCACATGTGCAGATTATAATTCCTACCTTATTCACTTATCTTCTCATTCATATTTTCTCCTAGCTGCTTTGCTGGCTTCCCTCCCTCCTCTCCGATCAGTTACCTTCTTTTGCCATTAATCATGTCATGCGTCTCTTGTTGGACAAACCCCAGGAGGTACTGAGGGGATCAGAGGACTGAACTGCACTTGAACTGGAAAAAAAATCACCCGAGCAAGTGGAGTAGCTGGACCAAATCATGTCTTAAGAAAATCATGAGAGAGAGAGAGAGAGAGAGAGAGAGAGAGAGAGAGAGAGAGATTAGTGTCATACTATGGTGCTGTAAGAATGTGGTTTATTTTCAGTGATGGATAAGTGTATTCTTAATCCAAACATTGTTTATTTTACCTCTCAGACACTTTCACTGGACAGACAACATTTAGAAGAGGGAAAAAAAGGGAACAAAACATGAGAAGAAAACATTCTTTTAAAGCAGAATTACATGGGACTGAATGAGTTTGAAGCCGTTAACATGTGAGTGCCTGTAGGTCTTAAATAACTCAAAATTTGATGTTCTTTTGCTGGGTGGTTCATTTTTTTGGCCATTGCGTTTTGTCTTTTGTTGTTTTTCAGATGGAAGAAGAAATGGGCAACTCTTCCCTAGTTTACTTTGTTTGAAAAAGGAGGTGCCATTTTGAAGCTCAGCTCTCAATTTATGCCTTAAATAAGCAGTTTCTCACCCTGTGTTCCGATGTGAATGCAAAGTATTTGTCGCAAGCAGTTCCTTGTAATCCATCAACACATAATGTAATGTCATCAGCATAGAACACAAACGTTCTTTGGCATCTTAATAAGCAGAGTCACTTTGTGCAAACTGAAATTTCATCAATTTCACTGTCAATAGCCTAAATAATTTTCAAGTTTTAGTAACACACAGCAAAACCTGTATTCAACCAACTGTCCTCATTTATCTACTAATATCTCATTTCCTCTGGCAGATCATCGCTATTGGATGCAAAATACCCAATCCAATACCATAATTCAAGGCAGTAAGACAGCGACTTGACACTGATCCATTGCCAGATCAATAGTCTTGTTGACAGGGAATTCAGATGAGCCAGCACTGCTGCAGCAATACAAAGCTCGCTCTATTAGACTAAACCTAAGACTAGCAAGGGCACCCCTAATTGTCTAAACAACACACACCACATTCTTCATTTGATGCTGCATTGACATCTAACATATCGAATTCCATGCTGGAGCAATCAGGTCAGGACTGCAGCATTGGGGCATTCTGAGACATGACCAGGAGCCGGGATAATTAACATTTATTGATACATGACTGCTGTAAGCCTGTTTGCCCAGTGAATTAAACCAGCTCATTACAGGCTTAATGGTGGGTAGGGGAGATAAATAATAGATGCCAGTCCACTCACTGGCACTTTAGCATGCATCAGAAGCATCAGGAGACCCCTCCACCGCTGCTTTCCCCATCCCCCTCCAACCGTTCCTGACATCAATTTGGCCTCCACAAAGTCAAGATATCCTCCCCTGAAACCCAAACTGACATCACCACTTCAATCCAATCAAGTGGTCTCCTGTGGGCTCGTCGGAGGTTTTAATGATGGCAGCTGTGGATATGGGCTAGCTTGAGTTGGGTTGTAAATGAGCAGCATGCACACAGAGACATATTTTCTGAGACAGAATGTATAAATTGTGTTGTAGCCCATGGAACTCCCAGGAGAAAATAACCCNGATAAAAAAAAAAAACACAGATGCTGAGACCCAGAGAAAAAGTTCTTTGTTGCTGTCAACATTACAAAGGGAGTTTGTTCACTCGCTCCATTTTGCCCTCACTTTCTCCCGCCTTACCTTTACTCACAGAAATGAAACATGAGAGAAACCAATACATTTTAGGAGTGTTATAGCGAAGCGTCCTGACAAACAGATGATGCTTTTTTTGTTGTGCTTCTTATCTTCTGCACCCTTCCTGTCCTTTCCAATTCTTCTCCTCCTGACAACTTCACTTTCACACCCACAGTCTCTCTCCTGTAGCCCCATGTGCTGCCTTATCAAGCTATAACCCAAAACACAAAGTGCATTTTCATCTCCTGTCCCTCCTCGTAATATTACGTTAATTCAAATGCTCATGAGCATTCAATGCACAGCGCAAAGCCATAACTTTAAAGAGAATGTGTCATGAGAAGTGTCAGGGTGTCCTGAGTGTTGTTTTCTTTTCATGCACTACATTGCAAGATTTCTCCTCTTTCTTGTTTTGAATCATCCAGACTCATTTCGGAACATTACTGGCATTTGTTGACTTACCAGAAGTATTGACGGAGGAAAATTCAATATTTTCATAAAACACATTTTACTTATTGATCTTTTCCCAGAAACTTGAGAAGCTTTTGTTTAGGAAATGATGGATGTTTTGAAGAAAATTAATGAAGAAAGTTCTGTGTCATTAGAAAGATTAGGCGCCAAAAGTGCCTTAGAATAGGTAGCTGTACAAACATTCTGATTCCAAATGCAGTGAAATAAAATAAGACATATTTTGCATATAGTTTTTTTCCATTGTTGTTCCATTGTCTTCATAGGCATCAGAAATGCTCCTGTGGGGACTTTAAACAAGCATTGACATTTAAATAAATTTAATAAACAGACAAAATAATTATCTAATTATCTTGGACAATTCGATTTTGACTTGTAAACACAAGGAAATTTAACACAAATTGGAATCAAAAAGGAGCAGATGTTTGGTGAGACACAAGCTGGAGCTGCTTCGCTTACTGAGAGCAACTGACTTTGTAGATTTATGAAATGTTTGTTTGGGCTTTTACACCAAAAGGAGTCTTATTTCACAACAACAGATAGCGTTTCTGTGCCGGACTTTTAAAACGCCCACATAACAGTAGTTGGTCAATCATTGAAAATAAAGCAGCTCCAGGCTTCAGTTCCTAGAATTTAACTCTAATAATCTCTAATAATAAAACATTCAGCTCATTTAATTTGATATTATATACCAGTCGATCATATCACTACAAGTGCTTCCTTTAAAAGACTATACCAGTGGTTTTGCATATTTGAACCCAATACACACAACCTGCATACATATTGTTATTGACAACCATTTCCCAAAACATAATACTGGAGCAGTAAATATTAGAATTGTTTTTCCTACTTCCCAGACTGCCATAGCTTCAGTTCATTCCAGTACAGTATTAAAATCAACTTGTATAGACTTGAAATGCGTTTGAGATAAATAACCCATCCCATCACATTGAACACAATGCCAATTTTTTTTTTTTTTTAATCAAAATAACTTTATTTAACTAGTCCAATGCTGAGCTGCATGGAAGAAAATTATGTCTCCACCAGGAAATATAGTCCCAGGAGAAGACCCTCCCTTATATATTCAGACATACCTGTTAGCTGGCAAAATATTTAATTTTAAGGTGGGTGTATCACCTGAACATTTGATTTTAAAAGATTAGAGGATTTGACAAAATAACAGGAAAACACAAATGTACTTTAATGTTTTGGATTGTGTTAGTGATGTAAAGTGAATGCAGATAGTATATATTGAGCTTAAACATGCAAAATTACCCATATGGCCCTTTAACTACAAATAAGCAAAGATCAGGGATGAAATTTCAACAGATGCACAGACTGCATTCAGGAATTCAGTTGTCAGAGAAGTTAGTACTCTCATTGTCCTCATTATGTCACTTCTGACATTTGCGACTCTTTTGCCGGTTTGTTTGTTCTGGTTTGTAGGAGGACTCCTCCGATGCCACCCATGAGGGTCGATCAGTATCAAAGCAGCACATCAGAAACCTGACACACTTCACAAGGCTTTCTCCAACACTGCTGAGGCTGTACTGGGACTAAACTCAAGTCTATGAAAAGAGGGCTGTTGTGAACCATATCACATATCACAGGAATCTATGAGGCTCTATAATATATAGAGTCCTATGATGCTTGGGAACATAGATGAGAGGTTATAAGCTATGGCACCTTTTATTTTTTTCTGATAGAAAAAAATATAGAGCATGGCTTGTTATTTTGTTGGTGTGTCACTGACATACCGCATGTTTCAAACATTTGCATAATTTTATTAAAGGACCATACCGGTGATTTAGCATGTTTAATCCCAATAAAAACTATCCGCATGCACGTTACATTACTGACAAACCATTTCCAAAACATAAATCTGTGTTTTAGTTTTCCTGTTAATTTGCCACATCCCCTAATCTTTCAAAATCATACACTCAGGTTATACACCCACCTTAAAACTCACTGTTTCATCTGTTAATTCATACATCAGAATGTAAAAGGCACGGTCTTTTTTCATTTCCCTGTAAAAGCAGTCTTCTCCTGAGACTATATTCCCTGGTGGAGACATAAATTTTGTTCCTTTCAGCTCCATGTTGGATTGGTTAAATAAACATACTTTGACAAAAAACAAAAAAAAAACAAAAAAAAAAACAAAGCTTAATTGACATAGCGGGTCACCATGATGATTTACTTGTCTCAAGTGTGTTTTAAGTCTCTATAAATTGATTTTAGTAGCCTACTGAAATGAAATGAAACCCATGGCAGTCTGGAAGGTAAGACAAAAAATCTGAAATCTACCACTACAGTAGTATATTTTGGGAAATGACTGTCAGTAACATAATATATATGAAAGTTGTGTATATTGGGCTCAAACATGTAAAATTGCTGGTATTGTCCTTTAAAGGTACAATCTGTCCGTAGAGCCTGGAGGATTTTTTGTTTTTTTAATTGGAATTCAAATGAAGTTTTTAAAATCAGTCTGAGCTTTAACACACACACACACACACACACACACACACACACAGCTTGTTATCTAGCTACAGCTAATGGCTACTGTCAGCACTTTGTCTTTACACTCCAACAATCGAAGTTGTAGGAACAAAGTGAAGTGAAAATTAGCCTCACATTTGTTCTAAATAAACTTTATTTTTAGACATAAACTAAATCTTAGATGTCATTAATTGTATTAAAATTTCCAGATTCTGTGAAAAGTTAGTTTCACACATTTATGCTGAGTCTTCAGTTATTAATATGGATATAGCTTTTATTTGTTTGGTCCAGCGTTACTAATTAGGCTTTTACATCCATTTACAGTGGAGGAAAAACATATAATGAATACAACAGATTTTACCATCAAGCCAAGTCAAATTATATCATTTTGCAATATTCCAACTCCACACCAAATCTGATAGAACGCAAATAGTTGCAGAGTATCTGACATAAGTACAGTTACCACACCATCCAGTTTAACACATGATTAACAGTGTTGCAGTGTACCACCTGTCAGCTTTCTTAAAAAGAAACTCTAGTGGATGCTTCGGTTTACTGAGCAGAAATGTACTGACAGATTTTTTTTTTTTTCCTTAATATAAGACAATCGCTAAGTTAAGAATTCTACTAAAGCTGTCAAAGCATGTGTGGATTAGTGTTGCTTGTTTGTCTTGACCTTGAGCAGTTATATATCATTTGTGTGCATGCTAATTTGCATGAACCTGAACCGTTTGTGTTCAGGCTGCTGAGACGAGGACCAAGAGACTCAGGAGGAGCTTTTACCCTCAAACAATAAGACTCCTCAAAAGCAACACATGATGGACCATCTACATACCTCTTTCTCTTCCCTTTCTCTCACCTCTCTACTTCTTACATAATCTCTCTCTCTTGTACTCATAGTCACACTCACTACACACACACATAAGGACAGTAATCTGTAGCTGCATTTGTGCTATATGTACAGTATACTATTCTGCACAAATTTATTGATACTCATGTACATACGTTCTCCTGCTGGTTTGTTGTAAATAGATTCCATACTTATACATTTTTAATTCTTAATTTTGCTGTTGTTGCCTTATCCTTATTTTTATTTTGTTTTTTATTTTAGCATATTTTTTATACTTAAGAAGTACAGTCTGGGAGCCAACCAAAAAAGCATTTCACTGATGTTATACTTATATGGCTGCACGTGACAAATACAACTTTGAAACTTGAAACTTAATTGAACTGATGCTAATATTTGTTTCGCTCAATTCAAAGCCACATAATTCATAACAAAAAAAATAAATAAATAACTACATTAATGCTAAATACGCAGCTCAATAATTGGAGCTTATTCGTAAAGCTTTGCTTACATTAAACAGTGCACCTGTGTTCCATTACTGGTGCTATGTAAGGGGCATCTCAGGTAAAATCCAATGAAGATTGCCTTGCTAATTATGTGTGGCATAATGAAGACCCACGCTTTATTACCGCTTCCTCTTGTGTCAAAATGGAATGAACATCAATGGAATGGAATGAATATCAGCACCCCCCCCCCCNCCCCCCCCCCACATCTTTCATCTAAGCACTAAGAAGTTGCATCTTTTAAGGGAGAATGCTGCAATGTAGGGAGTCCTGACACACAAAGGATGGAGGAGTGGGGGTGTGGTGTGCATGTGTGCATAAACACGAGACAAATACAGTTAAATCATCATCAGTAATCACCCACATTTCATACCAATGAAATTTACCACCAGACTGAAACAGATCTTTTATTGAATGGCAGTGTGTTTTATGAATTGCTTACTTGATATGAAGTATCACCTTAACGCCTCTTTCAAGGCAAACACTAAAAGATATTGGTAACAGACATTTATGAACAAGAAAATGTGGTTGTGTGATGCTGTTTGCCCTTCCTGACATCTTAAATGTGGCACTGTATTTTATGAATCACCCCCCCCCCCCTNCCCCCCCCCCCCATAGTGACATGCTTTCATATACTTTGAATGGTGTTTTCAAGAACCAACGTTATTTGGTTTTTGGCTTGTATATGAAGTGTCAAGTGATAGGGGGTGTTATAGAAGCAGATGGTCTTTTGACTTTGATAGTTCTTAACTCTGACAGGCCAATATGAGTTTCAGAGTTTGTGGCAAAGTGGTTTCACAACTGCCTTTGGAACAATTTAGCCATTTCAAGCTCTGCTGGAACTGTCAGTGCTGAGTCTGTAATATTGTCTATGAGTGCATCCTATTATCTCAGTAATGTTTCTTCCTTCCCTTCACTTCTTCTTTCTTCCTTTTGTGACCTGCAAATTAATGTTTTCCTGCAGCTGATGTCCTGGTATTGCAGGAAACAAAAGAAGATGCTTCTCTGTCTCCTTCATAGCAGCTGTGTCAAAGGAAGATGGGACTTTATTTTCACATCCCCTGCTCTCAGCCACATTCAACACAAACGCTGTTCCATTCACAGGCATTTTAAGTTAACAGAAATAATGTGATACATAGCATCCTGGACTATTTTTGCAAGTATATACTACTTCTCATTATGGCCAAAATATTACATTTTTTGAATGTGTTGATGTGAATGTTTAAACCTGACTCACAGGAATTATGTTTATATGCAACTGTTCTACATAAGAGATTTACATATAACTGCAGTGTTCAGTGCCGATGCAAGAATTAATGTTATGTGCTCGCATAGTGCAGTTGGACATAAGGTTAGGAGGTCAAGATGATGAATAGCTCCTCAACACAAATGGACTGGATTTATGTTGGGCATTACATTATTCAATTGTGAGGACAAGTTGTATCATTTACCCATGACTATGAGCTTCCCATATTTTATGGCAGTATATTGCTAACACGACAGAAAGAAATCTGCTCAGTTTCTCATTATAAGAAGATCTTCTGTGTAATTATAGTTATCGCTGGGTTTCCAAAAATGGATATCACAGAAATAATCAGCTGAAAAAATGCTGGAAGTGAACAACCTCTGCTGTGATAAGATTTTTCCAAATATCACAAAAAGACATTGAACACTTGTTGATAAACATGTCTTGTAGATTGACATGTAACATGATGACACGTCACTCCAAAAGACGTTTTTCCTCCATTCACTGATCTCTTTACTGTATAATATACTCTTACTTATCACTATTTTCAAAATACAGATTCAGACTAGGTCTGAATCAGGTCTGTCTAGGTCTGTTTCATATGGTCTTTGTTATCTATATGCAGGCTTCATATGAGGCTTGTCATCTATATCATGCCTGCATGATTAACCTCCATGACTGACTATAATATTGGACATTGTGACTGCATTTATAACACAGTGTGAGAGTTGATTTTGTTTTCCATAGAGAGCTTCAATGTTCCACAACCTAAAAAATGTGTCTCAGAGGTCACGCCACCCCATCAAGAGAAAGACAACTGAAGGGAAACAATGACATTCTGATAACAAGAAACTTTAGTATCAACAGTGATGTCTGTGCTGTCGTGACAGTGCCAGCATGTGGTGGGTCCAGGGTCCAGGGGGGACTGAAGCCCACCCAGCACCCAGTGGGACCCACTGGGTGAAGGTACATCCTGGAAAGATCCCAGTGTATCATATACAGAGGTGGATAGAGTAGCCAGAAACTGTACTCAAGTGTAAGTATTGTTACTTTATGATAATACTGACTCAAGTATAAGTAAGAGTATTCACCAAAATGATTACTTGAGTAAGAGTAAGAAAGTATCTATTAAAAAATTACTTGAGTAATGAGTAACTTTGATCAAGCTTATTCTTTATAATAATCAACAAGCTATAAAGTGCTCATCTGAGGGAAAATGATGCAAAGTAGCCATATGTAGCTTCTAATACAAGCCAAATCATTTCATATAAAGAAACAGTAGACAGTAATAAATCAAATATTTACCACATAACAAATCATGACGATTCTGGCCTGGACCCAAGACAGTTAGCTAGGTTAGCTTCATGAATTTACTCAGAATAGAACAGGAAAACTTGAGTTAGCATTAGCAGCAGCAGCTAGTTAAGTAGCTAACGTTGCAGCTTACTGCCACATGTTTCCTCAAGTTCCATGTTGAGTTCTTATAAGCTGAAATGTCACATTTTTGGGTAGACAAAGATGCAACACATTATGTAGCTGTTGGTTTTAGTAGTGAATATGGCCAGACAAAAATGTCAACGATGCCGGGGGTGAATAATTCTGTAATCGTCCGCTGTTTCTCTGCACCAGCCTTTCTCTTTTTAGAATCCATTTTTCATCCAAGCGCCAAGAAAATTATAAAAGAAAAAACTTGTGTTTGCTTAGTTTAAGTTCATTTTAATTCATATTATATTATATGCAAAGGCACCGGCCCGCCCACCTATCAAGCTGTGTCAACCCATCATTGTCATGGTGATGACGAGATGCTAAATGTGATTGGACCAAAGCTCTCTCACACGCAAAGATGGTGGAGCAGTTGCTTTCATTTCCTCTGCTGCAGTGGAGAAAGCGGAGAATTTTGACTCGTTGCATCAGAGCGATGTCTCGCAATTAATAAAAAAATAATGCAAAGAGTGTGACCATATGTAACGGAGTAAAAGTATATGTTTTTCTTCATATATATATTCAAGTATGAGTTAAAAGTATCCTGCAATAAAACTACTTAGTAAAGTACAATTTTGTGAAAAAAGTTACTTAAGTAAATGTAATGGAGTAAATGGAACACATTACTACACATCTCTGATCACATGGTTAACACACGGAGACAAACTCACAATCAAATTCACACTGAATGGCAATGTGGTGTTTTCAGGTCACCAAAGCTACACTTCAAAAGTTTGGAATCATCCATAAATTTTTGTGCTTTTGATAGAGACTGATACTTTTAATTCATCAATGGGGTTTGATGTAAATATATAGGCAAGACATAAAATATATCTTGCAAATGACTATTACTGCTGGAAATGACTGATTTATAATTAATTATTCATAGGCTCATGGAAGAGAATACTCCTGGCAAAATTTCTCATTTTTGATGAGCCCCAAAATTTTGCATTTACATAATTAGTTTAAAAAAAAATGGCATCATTGGATTCAGAACTTCCAGAACTATAAGCATACACATTATGAACAAGTTTTACAGTACCATTTTGGAGAAATAAATTTCCAAAATCCCTTGCACAGACATGCGATTGGCAAAATTTTTCATTTTTGATCAGCTCTAAAAATTTAAATTTACATAAGTAGTTAATAAAAATTGCATCATTTGATTCAGAGCTAACAGGACTATAAACACACACATTACAAACAATTTTTAATGCACCATTGTGGAGTAATTGATTTCCAAATTCAATTACACAGACCTGCTAGTGGCAAAATTTCAAAAGTTTGATGATCCCTAAAAACTTGAAATTTACACAAGTAGTTGACAAAACTAGCATGGTTGGATTTAGGACTTTCTTGACCATAAACCACATATGCCTTATTTTTACTATAGTATTTTGGAGTAATACATTTCCAAAGTCTTTTGCCCAGACATGCATTGATCAGCACTAAAAATTGGAATTTGCCAAACTGCTAAATAAAAATAATAGTCACCCCTCATCGACAGTCTGTGTTCTTTTATCCTTTTTTATAATAATTTGTTTTTAATTGCCAATTTCATCCACCATCCTCTGCCGTGTGCTTTTGTCCATTTTAACCTTTTCTTTTGCTAGTTTCAGATAGCCAGCATTGGCCAACCTGAGATTCTGCAATTAAAAATATTTATCATAGTATCTGTGTTTATGTTTGATAATGTGTCTGTTTGATGCTGGCTGGTTTAGAATTGCAGTTTTTAAAATGTATGTAGTCTGATTATTGTTTTCTGTGCTTCTTCTTTTTTTTTTTTTTTTTTTTAATAAAAGTAATGAAGGATCTTCACTAAGTGTTGTGGAGTAAAATATTTATTAAAAACAACGTGGAATCGCATGACAGAATAATACTTTATTGCTGCCTCCAGTCCTCCACATGAAAGTGTCGAGTTCTCAGTAAAGGTGCAGCTGAAATTATTTCGTTTTATGACCATTTGGATTTCAGTCTTCTGCTAAAAAAGCAGTTGTTTTTATCTACAATTGAACTCTATATATAAATATATATATATATATATATATCTATATATAGATATATATATATAAACTTTCTGTATCAGTTTNCTCTATATATAAATATATATATATATATATATATATCTATATATAGATATATATATATAAACTTTCTGTATCAGTTTTAGCACGGAGAATTGTTATGGTAAATTATTCTTGATTAAGGTGATGGTTGAATCAGTCAATGACAGAGTACAGGAATAATTTATTTCACCTTAACAAGTGAGCATCACCTCATTTTGTCAGTATTAGTTTTGCTCCATTGATTTTAAATGCAGTGTAGAACAGATGGAAGCTGACAGCCAAGCTGAACTGTGCTGTTGAACATGCTACAAAGTCCTTTTCAGAGAAATCTCTGCTAAATAGCAAAACAACACATGAACAACAGTTTTCCAGTTTTGCAACTAATGGAGCTATTTGATCACGATGTTAAAGAAGAAAACCTGAAAAGCACCAAAACAGCTGGTGATGATAATGATTAACTTCTGCACTGCAAATTACAAAAACAAACAAACCACAACCTACATATATGTGCATCAAACATGCATAAAACATGCACATGAATGCAGATCCCTCAG
This sequence comes from Lucifuga dentata, assembly GCA_014773175.1. Classification (NCBI taxonomy): domain Eukaryota; kingdom Metazoa; phylum Chordata; class Actinopteri; order Ophidiiformes; family Bythitidae; genus Lucifuga; species Lucifuga dentata. The sequence continues at coordinate 19,954 of VXCM01001840.1, forward strand.
AGGTTTTTAGGGGCCACCACAACTTCCTCTGATGTTTATATCATTCAGTGTTTGATCCTAATTTTCTGTCTGTCTGCTATCAGGCCTCGCTGATTCAAGTGGCCAGGTGCAACCTCTTCACAGCGGCTAACACATCAGCCCTCCAATCACCAACACTGCAATCATATGCAACAAATTATTCTGCTTTTTCACACTCCAGAACTGAAAACATCATTTGAGCTATTTCCACCACAGTGGTGAAACACACCCTTTCCAATTTCCTGTCTCCAAAACGGTCCAGAGGCTAACAAAAGTATAAGCAAAGATTTTGAAATAGCAAATTTTTTCATGTAAAAAAACCTAAAAATCAAGCTAGTTTTTTCACATCTCAAGTAAAGGTCAGTTTTCTTGAATGGTTTTCTTTAGGTGTTCTTGGTTGCATCCTACTCTCCGTGCTCTACAAGGAGCTTATAAAAGACATATTTCATTGTTGAAAGGTACTGATCAGGAAACTGGCAAATGCATTAGATTTACCTCAAACCATTGTGAAGACAGTAATCAATATGCAATGAGATATTGACAACAGGACATCCAGACAAATGGTGTCAGGAGGCTTACAGCAGCATAAAAGGACCTACAGGACATTTCTGTCAGGAGCAGTTCTCCTGCTGTCATGGAATAACAATCTCCTGTAATCCTGTGGGGAAAATATTTTATGATCTGATGACAGCACAGTTCTCTTTTGGCCTTAAAATTTCAAATACTGTTAGGCGTAAAGACAACACAGCCCATCACCCAAGCAACACCCAAAATAATGTGAATCAGGGTGATGTCAGCGTGATGCTCAGTGTTGCATTTCTTTTTACATTCAACTATCCAAAAGCTGTTGAAGTAAGCACAACATAAAGAGGAACTTCACCATCCAGCAGTCCAGCATTTTTATATATTTTCTATAATATAGCATCACAGTATTTGGGAATCACTTGATAGAATCATACAGAAACTTTCCTCATGGAGCACTCTTAGATATTATACACAGGTTATGTCTGACGCATGGTCAGAGGCTACAAGAGTGGTTCAGAATGAGTAATGTGCAAGGTCAAGCCACCAATGCCACAACAGAGCTAGCTCAGCCCCAAGTCTGGGTTCGATAACGAATAGAACTGAATGGGTGAATGGGGTCAAATAGTGAGGTTACTGAAGTAAACAAATCGAAGTCAAGCTGCAGTGTTTGTGTGTGTGTGCTGTACCATGACTTATGGCTACTCTGCGACTGCAACGGAAAATATAACGATGCATCTGACATTTCCCTGGGTTAATAGAGATAATGCAAATCCGTGCCAGTAACAAACCAACGTGAGCAAAGCATCATCTATATGCTACGCAAACTGGTGCGCTGTGTACAATGTCAAACAACATCTGCTTAATTACACAGCTAGAACATTAGCTGGTGTTAATATAATGAGGTTATTTCAAAGAAAAAAATTTGCCGCTTTATATATGCTTTTTCCTCACTACATATACTGATACATGCTGTCAGTGCTGGATAGATTGGTGTAATAAGTTAACGTATGTAATCTTCCCACACACATAACACATACACACACATATCACAATCATCTCACCCATTTTTCTGCTTCATTGAGTGCGAACCTCAGTCTCCTCTTGTTCTCTGATCAAGCAGAATCATCGGCAGCAACAAATATCATTATAATACTCCTCAGAGAGGGCTTCACCTTTAGCGGTGTGTTTAGTCTCGTGTGTGTGTGTGTGTGTGTGTGTGAGATGTGGAGGGAGGGTGGAGTGGTGTTCTTCTCCTGATTGGGATCCATGATTGCTGATTGCAGTTTGACTTACCATTCCAGTGAATCAGACACCGAAGTCACTTCCCTGTCCTGTCTACTTCCAGAACATTATGCACTAGGTGTGAACCTTTGGGAGGAACAAAGGCTGCCACCACATAATCATTTCATTATACAGTGAGTTAGTAATGTTCTGCTGAGTATATCTGCAATAAAGCACGGTAAAGCTTAAGTTTTGCTATGGATCAAAATTAATAAAAGTACTAAATTATTAATCTGCTCCCTGTACATTCTGTGAAAGACACTGTGGCCACAGTAATTTAAGCAATAAAAAATTCTAATTTGTCAGTCTGACGTGGAATGAAAAATTCTGCTAACCAACAGAAGGATTTGCAGTGATGCATTGAGCTGTAGCCTGAATGACTGCGAAAGAAATCATGATGAATGGGGGACCTGAATCTCTCTTTCTTGCCTTCTCTAAATTCTGACCATTAATGCAAACAGCTTGTTGGAAACCCTGAGGTACAGAACAATGTTCTCCATTAAAAAAGGAAGATCAATACTTGCACAGGAACGAAGTAGAACAACTCTTGGCATCTACACGTTGCATTTGTCATGGTGTGCATTGAAAATTTAGTGGCACATTTATTTGTTCATTTTTTTTTTTTTTTTTTNTTTTTTTTTTTTTTTTTTTGGTGGAAAATGCTGGTAGGAAAATGCTGGTCGCGTGATGCATGGTGTAAAATCAAACCTGTTATGTCTGGATGATTTACAACACCTATGGAGCTGCTGCAAATTCATCTCACAGATACCATCTCAGCATTTTTGTGATACTAGACAGCAGAAGATGAACAATTGCCATTCCATTTTCTCTACAAAAAACAAATAAAAATGTTAAAAATATTTCAAATCATAATTTACAGAAATATGCTAATGTCTTAATTTTTTAATTCATAGGCAGAGGTAAGTTGCAAATTTTGGGGGGTGGACTGTGATTACCAATTACTTTGGCCCAATCACAAAAATCTATTTTTTTTCCACCATCTATTGGTCTTCTGTATCACGTAAATTACAGTTATTTTATAATTTACGGGCCCTAATATGTATGAATATTAATCTGTGTGCTAGTATAGACACACAGTCTGGTGGGGGCTTAAGTGTTCATTATGGCAAAGCTGTGCTTGGAGAAAGTATCCATCAGACTTTTTCGAGTTTTAATACTTTGGGTCCTCTGTGAAATTGTCATAATATTGACTCTCAGAATAAAAGTCAGGCTCATCCCTAGACAGGATTTTTAATATGTTAATTCATTTTAAACCAATATAAATCACATATACATACTTTATAACGTCTAACTACATATCCTTTTCTCTTGTGACTTCTTAAATCTATTTTGGCAGGTTATCCACAGCACCAACAACCTTTTTTTTTTTTTTTATTACAAAAACTCATCTTCGCATTGGATTCCCTCAACTTCTTTTTTTTTAATGAGGATTTTTGGAGGGACATCAATGACATAGCTCTGCTTAGGCAGCATGTGGTGACTCTGACCTTTCCTACCCTTGGCAAGATGGAGACTTGACCAACTGTGAGGCCGGCTGTCCGTCTCTCACCAGGTCCTTTCCTTTCAGTGTCGTGTAGAAATGTTACAACACATCGCTTATTCTGATAAAGCATACAGTATGAAATCAACGGTCAATGCAATTATTGGGATATTATGATAACATATGACATACCCTGCATTTGTTTGTGTTATTGAATGTGGCTCTGCTCGTGCTTTATGGGGACTTGCATCATGAGGAACAGGTATACACATGGAAGTCCTTACAGGGTGTTGCTCTCGGATCATGTGTCCACCCTATTACGCATCCAGGAGGTGTGTAACACCTGTGTGACAGGTGGCTGGCCAGGTGTCCCGCCTGGTGGTCAGGTTTTCCTGTGCTTTGACTATGAACTCACATGTTTTCAAAAGAGCACTCAAGCAGTTGTTATGCCATTCGAACTACACAGGCTGGAATATTTTTGCTTTTTGGGACAAACAGGGAAGTGGTGATTAATAGTGGAGCTGCTCAGCAGCCAGCAGAGAAAGTCTGTGGTTGTACTGGACAGCTTCCCAGTGTGAATGTGAGCAGAGTGTTCCTGCAAAAGAGCATTCGATGCTCAGTGAATGACCCCTGGATAAATAAAGGTTAAAAAAAAAAAAAAGATGACCCATGTGTAGCACATGTTCCAACTATGCATAACCAATTGTCCGTTTACAGTTATGCTCACTTTATTATGGAGACCTGTACAATCAAATTCAAGATAATACAACAACCCTGAAAAAAAAAAAAAAAAANNNAAAAAAAAAAAAACAAAAACAACTTATAACCAGGGAAGGACTTTTTTAGTCCAAAGATGTCAAGCATAATCTTTATACTGGCCAATTTTAACATCTCCTGATGCAGTCTGAGGAAGGAGAGCTGAAAAATACTTCTAATATCCACATGTTGTAAAGAAAGTAAAACTCTTTGTGCAGTTGTGCTGTATCAGTGTCATTGTCTGTGACAAGCTGAATCTGACTGGCTGGCAGAAGCCGCCATATTTTAAGCAAAGTGTGTCCTTGCAGATGATGTAATATATTTTAATTTCTCTAAATTTACAACAGAAGTTCATGTCCACTGCATATTTCTCTGTTTCATTTTTTTTCCCCTGCCCGTTAATAGAGTGCAAGGGTGAGTAGAGTGTGTGCGCTCCTAAATTCACAATGCCTTTTCGGTTTTATCACAAGGTTTTCATGACAGGTAAACATGGAGTGAGGACAGGCTGTTTGTGCGCTACTGCAGGACATGTTTCATCTGCAGCAGATGAAACATGCAGCAGATGAAATTTCCCTTTAAATTTCCTTTATTTCATTATGGACAGAATGGGAGAGAGAGAGAAACTACACAATATATGTGTGAGAGATTGTGCAGTCTCTCTCTCTCTCTCTCTCTCTCTCTCTCTCTCTCTCGACACTGTGGCCATAGGTACACTAATCAGCAGTCACAGGAGAGCAGACATATGCATTTTCCTCTTTTATTGCGTGCATGTGTACCTGTGTACTGATGATCACATCCCTGCTTATAACATTCAGTTTTTGGCGACTTTGTGCAAGAAAGCATTTACAGACAGTACGTGAATATCATGTTATACAGTATATTAGAAACACCTCTTACTATAATATAGCCCAATACATGACTGCCACGAAATACATTCTCAAAAATTACCACAAAGTTATATCAACATGTCTCAGACAGTGTAAACAAAAGCTGTATGTTATAACTTTCACAAAGGTAGCATTTATTGCAGACCCGTTGTTTATTGATTGGATAGTACAGGTGACTCCCCAGCCTGCCATGTTTACTCTTTTGTCTAACTTTTCCTATCGATTTTCCTCCAAAAATATTGCAAATTAAAGTAAAAGATATGAAATAGAAGTGACTTCACCTTGGTGAAATGACAAACAATAGGGTATATTTTTTCCAAAGTGGCAGAGTTGGTTGTGTTTCAAACATCAGCAACGTGAAAACTGCTTCCCCTTAGAGACTGGCAAAACTAAGTGGCATGCAAAGTAGAAAGGTGAGATGACTCATGAAATTTAATGTGACTGTGCTGTTCTCTCTGTGTATGTGTGTGCGTGTGTGTGAAGGGACGGGAGGCAATACACCTGTAAGCTTTGCACTCACTGGAGCAAAGCCTATTACAACAAGCACAAGACATATTCCTCAGACTGTGAACTCTGAACACACACCAGCACAAAGTCATTTCAGGTAGACATTGTACAGCGTGGGCATGAATTACAGCCCTGATCACGCCTACAGCAGCAAGCTACGTCATGAAAACTTATTGTGCTGTCGAATGCTGAGGTCACCTTCAACAAGACAACAAGACTAGGTGTGGTTTTATGCTGTCTGCAGCAGTGATAGTTATGCCATAAAATGTTATTTCTTATTTCCTGCAAATGTTTATTCATCAATTGACAGAGCAAACCCGGTGACTGTCAAGGGTAAAATTATTGTTGTGTTTTCCTGCAAATATTTTTGGGTCGAAGCGATCTCAGTTATACACAAGGTGTGGCATTTCAGATTTCTCTTAATGCAATACTGATGCTTTCCCAGGCAAAAAGTTTATTTCTAATATCTTCGAAATGCTTAGTCATCTACTGACAGCAAACCCCTGTAACTGTCTAGCATTTAGTATCTCAAGCTTTTTGTGCATTGTCCAATATTCGGTGCAGATTAAATATTGATTTCTATACATTTTGGAACACAGTGAAAAATGTTCCCTTGAGTTGGATTATATGGGGTGTTGCTGGGGGCCACTCATCATTTTTCTGATTCATATAATTTTGACAGAAGAAGTGAGATGATATCATATACTTTTGCTCTTTGGTCTTCCAATATTTAAGAGTTATTTGAGTATTCAGCAAGCTTTTCTTCAACAACTTGTCCCAAACAGTGATGAATCTCTGCTAAACTCACTTTCCAGTATGATAACTCCCTAAAGCTATCAAGGATATAGAGAAAATACACTATCTCCAACAGAGTTTCTCATGCTGATTTTCTCACTGAGCTCATCCAAACGGTCCGGCTCCTTATCAAATTGGATTGGTTTATTTGAATGCGAATGAAGTCCCTTTTGGTTAGGATGAGATTAATGTTGATTTAATCTGAAATTGTTAAATATGGGGCAAATGGTGAAAAGACCTTGAATTCTAAAACTTTTGTGTATAATATACTGAGCTCTCTCAGTGTCTGTCTGCTTTTTCTTTACAGACACAATACTGCGATTCTTTGTAGGCCGTTACATTATGAACTTTAAAGAGCTGAGCAACATTATGCTATACTCCTGTTGTGATTGTCTGGTTCGTTATGAGTTGTCCGATCCTGCTCATCTACACCTCTTTCAATATCATAAGAACCAAGTTGCAACTCCATAGAAATGTATACATATTCAAAATACAAATTAAATGCTAAAAATTCTTCCAGTAGCCAGGCTACACTCAGATTGTTGCTAACACAAGCAATTTCATGCCATTCACTGGTGCTTGTATGGTGGTATGATGGTAGCAATTCCAAACGTATCTTGGCAAGTGCATAAAAAGTTGGGTTCAGGTTCGGCATTCACTTCCTCATGTAGGCTAGCCTATCTTTTAGTAATTCAATGAACCGGCTTCTTGGATTAAAGAAGCACACTAGCAATTTTGCATGTTTGAGCTCAATAAATACAACTTGCATATTACATTACTGCATAACTTATTTTCCAAAACATACTGTTGGGGTGGTGCATTTTTGGATTTGTTTTTCCTACCTTCCAGACAGCCAGTGGTTTCAGTTCATTCCAGTACGCTATAAAAATCAATTTGTAGAGTCTTGAAAAATGCTTGAGATAGGTAATCCATCACAGTGAACTAAATATCCTTATTTCTTTTTTTTTTCTTCTTTTTTTTAAAAAGTAATTCAGCCAGTCCAACACAGAGCTGCACAAATGAAAATGTATGTCTCCACCAGGGGATATAATCCCAGGAGAAGGTGGTTTTTACCAGGAAATTAAAATGACCTTGCCTTCTACATGCACATGTGTGTTAAGAGGCAAAACATTAAATTTTAATGTGGGTGTATCACCTGAACATTTGATTTTGACAGATTAGGGGATCTGACAAAATAACACAGAAATTAAAATATGGTTACTTGAAAAATGGATGACAGTAATGTAATGTTAATGTGGGTAGAATTTTGTTTTTTCTTTGGCTCAAACATGCAAAACCACCTGTATGGTCCTTTAAAACAAGAATAGAGATGCAAACATTTGTGAATGCATAGCCTGCTATTCCAAATGACAGCTTGTAAAAGTGTTTCCAAAGTGTCTCATCATAGATAAATGGCAACATCCATCCAGGGACTTTAAAAAAGTGTAATAATTCAGTTTGTTTGAGTAAATACAATGCCATTCTTTACTCTAACATCTCACAATTTAATAAACCATTGCTGCTCTCATTCTCAGTAATATGCTGCTGTGATTAGAGTGGATGTTGCATATAAATATTTCTCTCGGGTGAATAATGTTACTGATTGTGAAAAATGAGAACTGGTTTCCAAAGTAGCACAGGAGCTCTTTTCACTGTGCTTGTCTGCAGCTCATAAAAAAAGCACTCTCCTTGTACCACTGGTTAATTACATAGGTTTACTGCGAGCCTTCACCTTGAAATACGATAAGCACCATCAGGGCCAAACATGAGTTACCTGTTTTATAGATGATCACAACAAAACTGACACAAAGCCGCTACAGGTCATTTTGAGTGCATTTTAATAAGAAACAGCAATGATATGGTCTCTCTTTTCACCTGAGCTCTGGTTTGTGAACTCTTGAGTTCTCCGCGAGTTAGCTCGATGCATTGTTGTTGTTCTTTTTATCCCTCTACCACACACACAGCAGCAGCCTTTGAGCCTCTGCGGATGCTGGCGAGAGCTTGGAAATCAATGCACTCAAACAGGGATAAGAGGGACTCGGTTTTGGATAACTCAGGGTGTCTTAGTGTGCATTATTCATTAGACAGAAGTTGCTATTGCTGCCACTGCAGAGGTGTACTGGAGACAAAGCATATGAAAGCTTAACCATATCACTCCCTAAATCTCAGAGTAGAAGCACTGCGATTCCTCGCGTTCAGATTTCTCTTGTTCCATCTGTGCCAGGGCAGGTATCACTCAACATGTGAGGATGTTGTAAACCTGTTTGAAATGGAAACTGTGAGTGAGGGATTTGTTTTAGCATGACTGCAATTTGTGGATGGATGGATGCTTGGTAGTGGTACATTGATGTATTATCAGACTTGATGTAAATCTGATTAGCTTTAAAGGACCACAGCAGTGATTTTGCACGTTTAAGCCCAATAAACAAACATGTTACACTGCTGACAACCTTTTTGTAGAACATAAAACCATATTTTAGGTGTCCTGTTATTTTTCCAAATCCCCTGAACTTCCAAAAATCAAATGTCCAGGTGATACATCCGCCTTTAAATTCAGTGTTTCACCTAATAACACATACATCCGAATGTGGAAGGGATGGCCATTTTTTAATTTCTCAACTATGCAGTCTTCTCCTGGGACTTTTTTCCTTGGTGGAGGCATACATTGCCTTCCTTGCAGTTCCATGTTGGACCGATGAAATTAGTAACTTTGACAGAAAGTAAGAAAAACATTTAAATTACCTATCTCAAGACTGTTTCAAGCCTCTACAAATTGATTTTAATGGTGTACTGGAATAAACTGAAACCAATGTCAATCTGAAAGGTAGGAAAAATAAATCTAAAATGTATTGATCCAGTAATATGTTTGGAAAATGGTCAGCAGTAATGTATCATGTAAGTGGGTTGTTTGTATTGGGCTCAAACATGCAATATCACTGTTAGGTTCATTTAATGGTAATCACAGCACAGATGGTTTACCTGAATACAAAACTGATACTCTGGGGATTAAAACATTTCAGAATCTAATCATTTCTCCTAAATGAGATGACATCAGATGACCCTCCTTTATCACATCACCAAATAACAGAACAGTGTAAAATTGCTTAAATTACTTACATAGGCAGGGTTAAAATCAAATCTTTCTTAAAAATAAAGGGAGTTTGAATGGAGTTATATATCCCACTGGGAATTTACATCAAATGCTTTTGATATGTTACAGAATACAAGTACACTATGCAGGTGTCATCACAGTCATTTTAATTAGTGCTACCAGTCATTTAATTTACAGAATGCACAGTTGCTTCTTTTCAAACTCAGAAATGAGCAGGAGAAATCTAACTAAAGGCAGTGTATAACTAGGTAGCAATGTAATACTGATCAACATAACAATATGAGTCTGGTATTTATTTTGAAATTACCTCAGCTCATTAAGAGGCAGCTAAATATACATATTAATCATGCTGCTCCTACACAAAATGTTCCAGCGAGTGGCCTTTGTATGCACCGAGAGATTGGCATATTCAAGCAAAAAAAGAGATAAACACATAAATTTCCTATACCTCTATAACCAACAAACAAGTTGAGATACCTCAGGGGTGTGCATTTATACACAGCACACACACACATACAGACACACACAGCTTTTGCAGATGTTTTACAAAGGGTGAAGTTGTCATTTTGTCCCTGTCAGTTTGTACTTTGAAGCAGAAGCTGTCACCTCAAACCTGTAATGTCTCATAATGCCATAGACAGAGACTAAAAACTCAAGGGGATTGGTATCATATCAGTCTTTTTGTATATATTTCACGTTGTCTTTCAGAGTAGCGATTTGTTTCGAAAAGTATTGAATTTTCACAGGAGGACGCTGAGACACACACACACGCTAACACACACATCGATGTTTGGTTGGAACCTCTGCATGAAAGTTTGAGCGTGATCGTGTGACATTCAGTGGGCGATTCGCCACGTTCCTTCATCCCCTCTCACGTCACTCCAGGGCTGTGCTGAGACAGCTGGGCACATAAGCATTAGATTGAACCCACACCACCCACACAAATAAACTTATCAAAGCTGGCAGTGAAATCACTTCAGATCAGGCCAAGAATGATACAGTCTCTTGTAAACTTGGTATAATATGTCCAATGGTTTAAAGGAGCATACCTATAATTTTGCATGTTTGAGCCCAATATATACAACTCCAATACAAGTTACATTGCTGCCAATCATTTTCTAAAATATACTACTGGAGTATTTTTTTTTCCTACCTTCCAGACTGCCAAGTTTATTCAGTTTATTCCAGGATGCTATATAAAAATTAACTTTTAGAGACTTTAAACATGCTTGAGATAATTAAAGCATCACAGTAAATGTGGCATTTATTTCATTTTCTTTTCTTCTTAAAGTTACTTAGTTTAACCAATCCAAAGTGGAGCTGCATGGGAGAAAATGTAAGTTGCTCCCAGGAAATATAGTCCCAAGAGAAGACAACTTTTATCAAGACATTAAAATGACTGTGCCAGGATGCTATATAAAAATTAACTTTTAGAGACTTTAAACATGCTTGAGATAATTAAAGCATCACAGTAAATGTGGCATTTATTTCATTTTCTTTTCTTCTTAAAGTTACTTAGTTTAACCAATCCAAAGTGGAGCTGCATGGGAGAAAATGTAAGTTGCTCCCAGGAAATATAGTCCCAAGAGAAGACAACTTTTATCAAGACATTAAAATGACTGTGCCAGGATGCTATATAAAAATTAACTTTTAGAGACTTTAAACATGCTTGAGATAATTAAAGCATCACAGTAAATGTGGCATTTATTTCATTTTCTTTTCTTCTTAAAGTTACTTAGTTTAACCAATCCAAAGTGGAGCTGCATGGGAGAAAATGTAAGTTGCTCCCAGGAAATATAGTCCCAAGAGAAGACAACTTTTATCAAGACATTAAAATGACTGTGCCTTCTAAAATCAAGTGTCAGGAAGTGAAACACCGAATTTTAAGGTGGATGTATCACCTGAACATTTGGTTTTGAAAGATTAGGGGATTTGGCAAAACTATGTGAAAAATAACATGAATTTATGTATTGAAAAGTGGTTGTCAGAATGTAAAGTGAATGCACTTGGTACTTACGGGGCTCAAATATGCTAAACAGTCCATTAAACTGATAAGTAAATTATTATAGAACCATAATTGTAGCATCATGACAAGTAGAAAATTGAGATAAAGTTTTGATAATAAGTCCAGCCAGTGACTTCATGATGTCTGAAAAGGCAGTAACTGATTAAACTTGAAGTAGTCTGGGTTGTAACCTCCTTTTAAGAGGGACAACTGCTTCTATTTCATGGTTCAAGAACTCAGCTTTTCTAAGTGAGACGACAGATTGGCTCAAGGTTAAATGCTTTGGCAAGACAGTCATTAGTGTGCAGCAAGTGAAGGCTGGTGGTTAGAGAGAAAACCTTTATGTCTTGATTTGCTGTGAGATATCACCCACACAGACAATTGGCCTGTGGGGGCAGGAGTCACAAGTCAGTATTAAAGCCCTGATGTAACAGTGCCTCAAGCTTACTTTTATGATTAGAAAAAAAAATATTTAATTTCATGCCCTATAATGAAAGCATTTTCAAGAGATGCCTGCTTGCTTCATGTTAGACTTGCATCATTAGTATCATTAGATAACAAGTGTGTTGTGTCAAAATTAAAGTCCTCCTTATATTTAGGGATTCTTTATCCATATTCAGTCCTTATCTCTTCAGAAAGTGAGGATACAAGCAAGGCGACTATCTGTTCACTTCAAAATAATATCTGTATTTTTTACCTCGAGACTGAAAGGAAGTGTGCAGAGAACAAACCAAAATTGTGCCGAAAGATCCTCTCTGTCTTGTTCTTTTGTTTCTGTTCTGTCTTAAATTGTTTGCTGTTACCACCACAGTGGCTACTGATTTCTCCAGCAAACAACAAATTTGATCCTTTTTCATTATTAAGAAGACTGATAGCCATTGTAAGAAGGTTATGGGGTTAGAAAAGATGAATTGCTTATTGAGTCTAAGGGTTTTCTACTTGTGTTTACTGGCATTATTTAGAAAATGAATGTTACTTATTCAAATCTGATGTAGAATGTGTTTCTGGACCAGAAAGTCCACAGTAGTTTGCACACAAAGGACTATGTTACCTGCCTCACTGACTTCAGGCTATTGGCTTCACCTTAGACCAGGATTATTCTTAATGCGTAGTTAACGTTCATTCATTTGAAGCATTGGTTGTGCTCGTCCTCAAGAAATTCCTGCTACACATTCACAAGATGAAATACCTGCAAAAACTTTGGGAGCAATAATGTCAACTTTTGTCATCGCAGCACAGCAACATTGATTGTGTTACATGAACAAACCAAAGACATCCAGCCTCCTCTCCTGCTACAGTCTGAGGAAGGTGAGGTGCAAAATATTTCAAATATCAACACTTTGAGAAGAAAGCAGGTACATGTGCAGATGTGCTCTCGATCACCGTTATCAGCTTTGACAAGCTCAAATTGATTTTTCGGGCAGAAGCCTCAGTATGTTCAGCAAAGTGCTACAGCGCAGCAGACCAGCTAGTCAAACTTCTATGGCTTATAAAAAATAAAAATAAAAATCTTGCTCACTGCATATTTATCTGTTTCATTTTTTGCTGAGTGCAAGGGTGCATGCATACACACTCAAAATAATATTTAGGCCTAATTTGTAAGATTTATGTATTTTGATAGCATATAAAATTTCCATTCATTTAAATTGCATACTTTTTATAGAAACATGTCAGTAAACTGAATGTAATGCACTTTTGTCAATCCAACATAAATTAAACAAGAAATAACTGGATTTATGCAATTATTTCTAATATATCCAATGTGTTGGAAATACATACATGAGATCTATGCCTTACTAATTAATAACCTCAGTGTGTTTAAATTGCATCAATTATCAGTTTTATGTAAACCCTGTGTGTTGGAAATACATAAATCAGTTCTATACAATTATTTCTAATAAATTGTATGTGTTGTAAATACAGTTTTATGCAGTTATAATACATAATCTCAATGTGTTCAGAATACATCAACTATCAGGTTTATGTACATATTTGTAATAAATTCTTTGTGTTGTTAATCAGTTTAATATAGACTTAAATCCAACCAATCCCCAATGTCTTGGGGAAGACAAGAGGCAAAGAAGAAGAAGAGAGAAAGACAGAGATTTCTCTCTCTCTCTCTCTCTCTCTCTCTCTCTCTCTCTCTCATGTGCTGCCATGTTCATAATGAAGTCTGGTACTGGGTTTGTATTACCAATGTATCCCATTAAGCCCCTTGTTTTTCTTCCATTGGTTGCTGGAAGATGCCACCAACAGACGCTCTATACTTACTACCCAATTCTATGTCAGCCTCCCATTTGTGTTCTTCACCTCTGCTTCCAAAGCTGTTACACTGGAACTGCTCCAGAGCCCAACTGAACAGAGCTTCCTCAGTGTGGCGGTGGAGATTTGACTTCCTGGCAGATCGAAGGCAGCTGCTTGTCAAAATCCAGGCTGCAAACACAGGTGTACCACAGAGACATATGCTTGTTCCTCACTTCTTCTTGCTGTAACTGTATGTCCTGTCACTTGTCCATCATCTCTTATAGGTTCATGAATAACACTTGTCTGTGAGTAGAGTACAGTACCTGCAGAAGAGAAGCGGACTATCAGCTATCACACAGCGCCATCAGCACACTCAAAAACGGCAGAGAGGAGAATTTATTTCTGCAGCAAACCTGCCTGTTTTCACAAATTGGTGTTAATCCAGGAATCTGTGAAATGTGCCTAATTTGCGTTGATATTAAATGAGTTACTGTAGCATGTAAACACAACACTGACTAATGTTTCTCCTCCACCAATTTTTTAGTTGATTTGATGCCACACATTAAACATTGCAGGAACGCAACTGTCAATCAGTCAGTCAGAAAAGGACACGCTACTAGGCTGCACTGCCTCTGCAGGCTGTCAGACACACACTGTCTCCCACAAACATTAATATGCATAAAATGTGTTCTCATTTATGTTTCTGACAAAACTTAATTGCTCCTTCATCAGGTTCATTGGCAAATTTTTTCAGCAAAGCAGAAAACAGTGACATTCATATACTACTGAAGAATTAGTCAGGAGGGATTCTAGGTAGTCCTAACCCTAACCCAGCCACAAAGGACTTAAAGGAGCATACTGATCATTTTGCATGTTTGTGCCCAATATACCAGCTTGTTATATTACTGAAAATCATTTTCCAAAATATAAACCATTATTTTAGTTTTTGTGTTATTTTCTCAAATCCCTTAATCTTTCAAAGCCAAATGTTCAGTTACACCCACCTTAAAATTCAATGTTTCTCCTGCTAATACTTAAGCACGAATGCAAAAGGCATGGTCATTTGAATTTCTCGATAAAAGCAGCTTTTTCCTAGGATTATATTTCCTGGTGGAGACATACATTTTCTACAGTAGCTCCATGTTGGATCAGTAAAATTGTGTTTCTTCAAAAAGTCGAGCAGACATTGTGTTCACTGGGATGTATTACTTATCTCAAGAATGTTTCAAGTCTCTACAAGTTGATTTTTGTAGCTTGCTGGAATGAACCAAAACCAATGGCAGTCTGGAAGGTAGGAAAGACAATTCAAATATTTACTGCTCCAGTAGTATGTTTTAGAAAATGGCTGGCAGTAAATGTACCAGTAATATGTATGCGGGTTCTATTTATTGGGTTCAAACATAAAAAAATAAATAAATAAATAAATAAAAAAAGACTGTTATGATCCTTTAAAACAAGTCACACCACAAGATCTTGGACTTTCATCATGCATCCTAATGCAGAAGTCCAAAATCAGTTGAGTATTTAGAGGTCTGCTGTGTCACCAGCAGCATGAAATGAGCATGAAGACATCTCTCAAAGGCCTAGGAGTCGACATCCTTCCCAGTGCAACTGGAGAATTTTAATGTAAAAATATTAATCCTGGTCCAGTTTTGCAGTCAGTAACTGAAGTATGCTCACTTCATGCATCATTCTCTGGTTTTGTTCCAACTCCTCCTGTTCCAAGGATAAGCTCTAGTGTGTCGTCTGCATTGCTGAGCAGGTGATTGGCTGTCGGCTGTCCTTCGTTTGATAAAAACTGAATGAATCATGGGGAGACGGGCAGAGAGGATTGACATAACTCGTTTAATACGCACCAAGGTTACCATCTGTTCCAAAAACTTTTCTCTAGCAATGCAGGTCCAATAAGATCACCCTTCACCTCAATAGCTGCTTTGGAAGAGCAAATTCAAGCACTTTCATCAAAATGCAGGTAAAAAAAGAACCAAATAAAAAGGTATGAAGACAATAGGGTTACATGTGCTTTGATACTGAGCACAAATCTCTCCTTTTCAATGCTGAGTGTTCCCTGTGGAATTACACTCTTGATTTAGTAGGTTGTAATACTTTAGTTTACTTTAGTCATGTCATTACTGAGTGTTGTCAGTGATACTTCTTTTAAGTGATCACACACCATTAAGTGCTTTAAGTGATCACACACATTAAGTGCTTTAAGTGCTTTAAGTGATCACACACCATTTAAATCTTCATCTTATTAAGTTTTTTTTTTTTTTTTTTTTACATGTGTTATTGGGTCCTGAAAGTCTTTTTCTTTAAACAAGTGGAAAATCTGCCAGTACAATCAAACTGATTTACAACACAAATCACCTTGTTTCAAGAATTTTCTAGAAATCAGTGTCATGATCTGCAGACAAGATAGAATAAGATCACTACGCTAGAATCAAGAAAATGGCACGCAATTCTAGACAATTTTGCACAATTGATTGTAATGTGATCCATTTTTGATCAAGTCCTTCACGGTTGCTCTGGGAACAAAAAAAAAAAAAAAAAAAAAAAAAAAAAAAAAAAAAAAAAANTTTTTTTTTTTTTTTTTCAAAAACAGAGCCTAGTGATAAATCAGGCGACTTTTTTTGCGGACATCAGCAACTTTCACGATGAGAGGCACCAAACGTGCTCCGTCCTTCATTACTGTGGCTGTGGCTCTCCTGCTGCATATAGTGTGTGTGGGACAGTGTAGGCAGACACGATCAGTCGCACAGCAGCCACACACAGAAAACACAAGTGTTCTCTCTCTCTCTCTCTCTCTCTCTCTCTCTCTCTTTCTCTCCCCCTCCCCCCCTTTTTCTTGATGCAGGCAAATGAGTCAGAGCAGAGGCAAAATGAGAGATCTAAAGGAGAGGAGAGCAGTTTTTTTCATTTCAACATGCTGTGTCAAATACACACACACACACACACAAACACACACACATATATATATATATATATAGATTTGATATTTCAAANACACACACACACACACACACACACACACACATATATATATATATATATAGATTTGATATTTCAAAACTGTTTCCAGATCATTACACCCTGAGTAAAAATCTGACAACTTTTGGAGCAGGCCTTGATGATTTTCCATTGAAAAGAGTTGGCAAGACTGCTTAATAATTGTGAAAAGCCTCGACAAAGGGAAGCCAAATTCAATTAAAAGTAAAATTGCAAAAACTGAAATAAATTCATGAAGCAAAATCAGCTGCCCAAGGAGTTTGACATGTAACACTATAGCATGCATAAACATAACAGTCACCATGAAAAAGTTTATGATTGAAGACACATGGTTTAAGATCATAGTTTGGTAGTTGTGGCATTTCTGCACAGAATAATCTGTCTTTTCTTGCTTGTTTTTCTGGTTCCTGGCAACATTGACAAGTTGTTCGTTTTAGCATCTCATTTACCGCCTCTGGACAAACGTAATTTATGACAAATATCTGCACAGGCATTTAAATGACATCTTCCAAACAACAATGAAGTGCTTATTGTCACATAATACTGTATTTGTGCCCCAAGAGAGCATAGGGACATGAATGAACTGCAAGAGGTAAAAATTTAAACAGCGATAAGAACATTTCCCTCTGGTCGTAAGTGTTAAAGAATTCATTAAATATTCAAGGCTCATAGCAGATATTTGTGTTTAGGGTAGCCACGCTATTAAGTATTCCTTTGAGCTTTTATGTGTCATTATTAGCAGTGCGCATGGGTGGCTAAGAGCTACTAAATGTTCATTCAGGAGGCTTTTCCAAATATTCTTTTTCCCTTTCTGAGGCTCAACAGGACATTATTTAATTTCTTCTGTAATTATTGCTTTCCCATTGGCTCACATAGAAGTGGATTTATTTAAATCTCTCAAAATTATGAGGGGATTATGAGCCAATTTCTGAATGTTAAAACACCATGAGTAGGGAATTGGTCCAATTCTGTGCTATAATCGTTGCGATGAGAAGGTGCATGACTGCCTGCTCACTTTATGCTATTTTGGAACATATATTCATTTGCACATTTTTTTTTTTTTTTTTTTTTTTTTGTAAATCATGTGTTCAGGCCATTAAAATGACAAACATTAAATGACTTAATCATGATTTCAAACACTGCTTCAAAGGTATTCATATTGGATTTGATGCCAAAAATCGGCACTGTTTGGGTTTCAAAACAACCAGAAGAGCTCCAAAGAGGCAAAATCACCTATCAATCACCGAAAAGTTATTTAATATTTAAGGAGGTCTGTCTAATCGTGACCACATATGCCAAAAGTGTTTAAATAACTGGTCAAACTGGCACAAGTTGAAACTGAAAGACGGTGATATATGGACTTGGTGGTGATATATGGACTATTAAATTTAAAGGTGCAATCTATGATCTAAATGTAAACACAAGGGTTGCCCCAAATTACAGGATTGGAAGCTGTTATTACTCACAAATTGTTTGAAAAAGGCTAACACAGCAACTTTGATCAGTTGACAAACACATGAAAATGCTGATTGTCCATTATTACAACAAACTTTTCAGTTATGTGTACAATTTATATGGTTAAATAAATCACAATTGTACTTACTGTACTCTATTAATGTAACCTAACATATCCCACCTTGTTAACATGTTTGTATGTAATTATTTTGAAGTCCTTCATGAAGAGTTTGTGTTTTTTCATACCCTTGCATGTTGGTTAAGTGTATGTTAACATAGGCTATATGTTAAGCAAATCATTAGGCTTATTAGTCACATTCCCAATCACAAATCTTGTCGAATCAGTGTTCACGCTTTATAAAGTTAACGTTTACTCTATTCTGAAAATAAATATAATTGCCTATCATGCCCAGTTATTAATAAAGCATCCTAATCATTTAAGTTTCAGGGTACATTAACCTGAGCAATTGGTTGCCAAATAATGAAAAAGAGCTTTATTGCGCTTTAATGGGCTGTCTGCCATCAAAATGCATTTTCCAGTGTTTGCATATAAACAATATCATTAATAAACTCATGGATCCCTTTTACTGTATTCAATTTGGAGGAAGGGTCGTTGAATTTGATGTGAATCTGCTGCATAAACATAGAGAGAGAGAGAGAGGAAAGCATTTCCACCTGTCCCATGTAGTGCCGCCGTGCGCGCAGAGGACGACGACGCGCAGGAAGTACAGGGCGCGCAGGACGCACATACATAAGCTGAATACTTTCTGCTGCTGCAAAATTGCAAAATACAGGAAAGGGTTTGTAAAAAAAAAAAAAAAAAAAAAAAAAAAAAAAAACAACCTGCACAGCCCAGACTTCCTTAAGAAAGCATGGCTGCTGGTTTGGACTGCCGTTTGCGCTGAATCAACGTAGACGCGGGGGGACTGTGGAGAGGAGACACTGAAAGCACAGAAACATACAGAGGAGGGAGGGAGAGAGANGAGAGAGAGAGAGAGAGAGAGAGAGAGAGAGAGAGAGAGAGAGAGTTTCTTGGCCATTTCTGCTACGGATACATCCACATTTGGAGGAGACGAACTTAACTGTCGCCGATTCGCTCGGTGCTGCATGCTGCTGGGCTGAAGGAGCGAGGAGATGCGCGGTGTAACATGGATATCCGAGAAGGGATAAAACACAGCAGGGGAAATATTCAGGTAAATTACTACAACTATTTATTATTCCATACATCCACACATTCTATGTCAATCCTGAAATCCCAATCCCGTACTTGCTTACTGTATGATTTTTTTTTTTTTTTTTTTTTTTGGTTTGTGCAGTCAAGCTGCTTTTGCCCCAAAGTTCCACATAGTAAAATACTAAACTCTCGATATTCGAGCTAATCAGTGAACATTCTGTTCCTACGAGCTCTTATTTTGAATTTTAGGTTATAATTTACGTTCCAAAACATTAGCTCTGTCTGAGACAATAGAAAGTCCAGCGTGTCCAGCCTGTGATCGTGTCACTGCGTTTCTCACACTAAGCGTGTCCTTTGCTTCAATTAGAGGAAAATAGCGTCTACATTCTCCAGTTCCTTAGTGAGTTGTAAAATGTTCCTGCTATTGCCATCGTTTTCCCCGCATCTTTTCTGCGAGAGGGTATAAAAATCCCTGTCAATTCTTCTTCATTTAAAACCTCTGTAGCAGAACTCATTTGCCGTGATCAACAGGGGATTGGAAATAGCCTCCTTTTGTTTGATTGCACCGAGCTCACAGCTTGATTGCAATTCTAAGTCCTTTTGCGTGCAATAACATAGGCAATAGTTTTTCATGTGAAATCTTCTAGTCTTCCATGAAGTAAATTAGACGTTGGATAATGAACTCTTCCCTGCCATCAGATTGATAGATTCTGTCATTGCAGGGCAGCGTTAGTGTTCTAAGCACTATTTTTTTTCCTTTATTCATTCACCATGTTGGCACATTTACCGGCTGGATGTTCCATAAAGGGAGTTGCTGCTACCAAAAGCCAGTATTTAATTCCCTTTACTACATGCTACTTTGGATTGGAGCCACTTGCTGTATCCAAATGGCAGGAATTGTAAAGCTACTACACTTCCCCTCAGGGAAGTGTGCTTATGGCTGGACACGTTTCTTATGATGTCACTGGTTTAGAAATGAGGAGGGTGGAACATGAAGTTCATAGTAACCCACTGAGCCATGCCTGTTTGGTGTGCGTTCATGCATGAAAGCTGGAAGGATAGCATGGATGTAGCACCAATACAGGGGAAGTATGTTGATGCAGGAAAATTGATGTACATGCAAAAATTTTTAACATTTTAAGAGAATATACTCATAGGTAGGATGATATGCATGAGTAAACATGTTTCTTTGTAAATCTATTTAATTTTTAGTGTCATTTCCCTTTAAGCACAGCAGCAATTGCCAAGTTCATTTTTGCAACAGAAACAATCCATAATATTATTCAAAATCAACTCAAATATAGTCTAGAATTTGAAATATGTATTTTTTTTTTTTTTTTNTTTTTTTTTTTTTTTGCTCATATAAATGCAGCCGTTGGAGTGTCTGCTATATTATTTATAACCTGTTTTCTGTGTTTGCTATTTCTTCTGGTTGATAAATATGATGTGTGTCAGAGGAAAATTACCCCAAATCCTTGCAAAGTTTATAAAGATTGTCACTACATGTCCAAAGTTACAAGGAACAAACTTTATTTCAACATTTATCGCTAAATTGTTAAATCTAAATCTAAAATGAATACCTAAAATTGTGAGATATAACTTATCAAAGCCTATAAATGTACTGAGAAATATATGTAACTTTATATTTTAGCTACTAGAATCAGAATCCTTTTACAACCAATAGTAATATGTGTTATTTGCTATCTACATTTCCATAGATATATGGAAATAAAAAAAATAGTATATAGAAAGTTTTTGATCGTAAAAGCCATAGATTTCAGTTTTTTTCCTCTTTAAGGGAAAATTTAATTCCTTCCTGAGCTGACATTTGCTTCTGATTGCCGAGTTTCTTAGTGACTTAAATCTTCATATTTATGGAAATGGTTAATTGGAAAGTGCTTTCATGTGACTCTAAGTGCTTTATTGAAGGTTGGTGCACTAAACTTATCAGCCATTTGAGCCTTTAAACATGCAGAAATGGCTACAGTCAGAAGTAACACAAATACACATTTTCTTATTTGCTGCAGTTGCCTAATTAGAGTAATTAAAATTGAGGCGATTGCCAATTAGGTCTGCTTTATTTAGAATACAGTAAAAAATCAAAATCAATAAATCTCTTCCAAATATTGCTGAATTGAAAATAATTCTTATATATTATAGGGTGTTCAAAAACCTCAGCAGAATTATAATACCTAGGTATGCGAAGTTGGCTTAATACTGCCACAACCTGAGCTCATTATGTTTATTTAAACCTTGGTTAGTCCTGAAGCATGTGTGCATATTTTGAACACATTCAGTATGTTTGCTGTAGTCTCAAGGGAGCTTGGGATGAGCGCACTCGTGAAGCGCCCACGGTGAGGTCTAGAAAAATGAAGGAGCTGGCATGTGTTATGTCACGCCTGCGGCTTATGTGCTTAGATCAAAACACCATTAGTCTCTTTGTCTTATGCCACTATTTGAGGTATTCCTGGAGCTTGGGAATATGTTGGTACATTCTTGACTCCCATGTTATCCTGAAAGTTGGTTACATGTGGATCGATTCTTGAACAGGAGTCTCAGCAAAGGATAAATCCATATTTTGTGGATTTGAAACCTCTGTTTAACTTGGAAAGTACATCTACTACACACACTGACAAATTTCATGTCAGGTCAGGTTTTATGAAATTTGTTTAACACATGAAAAAGTTCAACTATGCAAATGAGAAAAACAAAAAAAAAAAAAAAANAAAAAAAAAAAAAAACAAACAAGAAATTACAAGCTTTCTAGTCTTGCAGAGCCAGACACAATTCTGTCACCTCATGACAGGATCCCTCTCCAGGCTTTCCTTTCCAATTTTGGTGCTTTTCTGTTTGAATCATCACCTGTACCACCTTAACAAAATGTTAGTTTGGAGTAGAAATTTCATTGTTACCATATACATTTCAGCCCAAATCCTCACAGTTGTCCTCACAGGTGTATTTCTCTGTGTACACTCTCCATGTATAAAGTTATAGGACAGTACTAGTGATTTTGTACGCTTGAGCTCAACGTATAGAACCTGCATACACATTACGTTACTGACAACCATTTCCCAAAACTACTGGAGTGGTAAACTGTAGATTTATTTATTTATTTATTTATTTATTTATTTATTTATTTATTTTTTATTGAAAGCTGCACAGAAGAAAATGTGTGTCTTTGCCAGGGAATATAATTCCAGAAGAAGACGGCTTTTACAGAGAAATTATAAACAGCTGTCGCTTCTACATTCAGATGTGTGTTAGCAAATAAAACACTGAATTTTAAGGTGGGTGTATCACCTGAACATTTGATTTTGAAAGATTAGGGGTTTTGACATAACAGGAAAATTAAAATACAATTTTATTGTAAAATTGGTTCTTAGTAACGTACTGTGCATGCAGGTTGTATTTATTGGGCTCAAACATGCAAAATTGATGGCATGGTCCTTTAAATCTCAATTGCAGTCTTGTGAGTACCATTTTGTTTATGTTTGGTTTAAGGAATGGATATTTACTCTAAAAAAGCCTCATAACTGCACATTTCTGTCATCTGATTATTGCTTCCTATCATTATCACCCCCACTCTTCCAGAAAGCAGCTTGGTAAATCTTTGATTCACTTGTGAATCAAAGTATCAAGGAAATTGGGAAACTTGACGTTTCTTACTACTGCTAATCTCAACTTGAGCGCCACTATTTTAAATTTAAATTAATTTTAAATGACTGGAGGCACTTAGAGGCATGAGATGAGGCTCACATGCAGGAAAACACGGATCAAGCTGGTGTCTGTAGTTCAAGTGAAGCCACAGCTTAGATGATTAAAGATGCAGCATTCAGAGCTATTTTTCCTGGTCTTTCTCATTCCTGCAGAGTGTGGGAGTCTGGGTTCATTCATGATTCAGAGCTGGGGGGGCTCTCATGCATTTTAGTGTGAATTTTATCGTCATCTGTACTTTTCAACCAGAGGGAGCTGGAGTACCCTTCTATTAATACAGTTTTGAGCCCTGAAAAATTGATGGCAGCAGAGAGATTGGATGTAGTAGAGAGGGTCAAATCTACTGCCATCACTGTCAACCTCTGTGGCTGACTGAAGCACAATCTGTGCTTTATCAACTCCAGCTGGTGCTGTCAGAGAAGAAAAGAGGGAGGTGTCACTTTGACAACACTCAAATTCGAGGAGTGCTTTGTCTCTATAAATCCCAAGCTTTGCTCAAACTACCTGAATTTCCTTAAAAGTGGGAAAAGATGAAGCACTCAGTTTATAGGCAAGCCATTTGCTGTTCCACCACAATTGATTCCATGTTTTCAGATCAAATCTGTCTACTACGATAATGTTTAATGGAACCTAAATGCCATTTTCTGCATTGTACTGGCATACAGTACAATGCAGGCTACAAGGGACTGTAATAACAAATAGCAAAGAAAGGTACTTTTAGTCCATAGTTACTGTAAAGTTAAGGAACTTATACATCAAAGAGAATATCTCACATGAATTTGTCAGCACGGCAGGATATTGGTACTATAATAGTGTGATATGAGACTAGATATTGTCTGAGATGTTGTTTATTATGCCTAGGGGTGTAAACAAGTTGGACAAAAATGCACGTGTCAGCCCCAGAAGGTAGCCACAGCCAGCCACCACACTGAAATTACTGGCCACCCCAGTGGCCCCCCAAGTGACTAGTCCTTAAATATCTCATATAACCTTAAAGGACCATACCGGCCATTTTGCATGTTTGAGCCTGATATATTCAATTTTCATACACACAATGTTACTGACAATCATTTCCCAAAGCATACTACTGGAACGGTGAGTTAAATTTTTTTTTTTTTTTTTTTTTTTACCTTCCAGATCACCATTGGTTTCAGTTCATTCTAGTACGATATTAAAATCAACTTGCTGATACTTGAAACATTCTTAGAATAGGTAATCCATCATTGCAAACAAGACATGTATTCAGGTTTTTTTTTTCAAAGTTACATAATTTTAGCGTTTAAACGCAATAAAAAGGGCAGAGTGATCTGAAAATGCTTCTCAGAGGTGCATGTCTCCACCAGGCAATATAGTCCCAAAAGAAGACCTGTGTTTATCAAAAAATTTAAATGACAGTGACTTCATAAGGCTGCNATATAGTCCCAAAAGAAGACCTGTGTTTATCAAAAAATTTAAATGACAGTGACTTCATAAGGCTGCATACCTATTAGCAGGAGAAACATCAATTTTTAAAGTGGGCGTATCGCTTGCATATTTGATTTTGAAAGATAAAGAGATTTTGCTAAATATCAGGAAAGCTGAAATATGGTTTTATCCTTTGGGAAATTATTGTCAGTAAGGTAATATGTATGAAACTTGAATATATTAGGCTCAAACATGCAAACATGCAAACATGCATAGCTGATATGGTCCTTTAAGGAGGAGCTAGAGTTACTGAGTCACAGGACACTTAAATAAGAGGCACAATTAATTTGTTTTTGATGAAACTGAAAGTGGCTTCCAGTTCACAACACTTGATTTGTCTTTTCTGGTCCACCCTAAACAATGACCTGTACACTTATAGAGGGCATTGTTTAGCCATATTCAGCCTATCTCCTGTACAAAAAATGTGATAACTTAAAAACCATGGAATGAGGTGAATAGATAAACAGCAACTTTGCGTTTGCAGATTAAATATTTTAAAAAAATATTCAAAATATTAAAGTCTGATTTTAGAGACTCCCATTCCATGTAGGACTTAAGCCCACTTCAAGCAAAAGCAGATGGGACAGCGGGTGTGTGGAAAATATGACGGAATTGCTGCCAAAACAGCTGGCCGCAGAGGCCGCTATTGAGGCTCATTCAATTTGTTATGTGCTGCTCCATCTTGCAAATGAGGATGGTATTTGTGTGACGTAAATGCTCCTTCAATTGGCCAAGCAAAAGTACAATGCTGGTCAAAAGTATTGCANCCCATATTTTTGTGTAAACTTTTCTTTCTGACTTAAAATACCACTCCAAACACAACAAAATGTATTTTTTTTAGTGTGTTACAGTAAGTACAACTAAAAAAAAGCCAATAGTTCTTAATAGTGTTAAGTAGGAAGACACGTTTACATATTGTTAAGATTTGAAGAAGAATACTGATATTATTAGTAGAGATTAGTAAGAAGTAAAAAGTAAAGTAAAAAAGTATTAGTAAAAAGTAAGTTAAAACATCTTTGAGGTTGGGTCAGAACAAATGGTTTTCTCATGTTTTCACTGACTTGTAGAAATATTGTTGTCATATTACCTACTCTGAAATCCAAATTTAAGTCTAAAGAATAGTNCTGACTTGTAGAAATATTGTTGTCATATTACCTACTCTGAAATCCAAATTTAAGTCTAAAGAATAGTTGAATATGCTGAACTGAATACTCAACTACTTATAGAACACCAATAAATGAATGTTGGAGTGGTACTTTGGTAAAGCTTACACAAAAATATGGGGGGGGGGGNTGTATGTAGGAGAGAGAGAGAGAGAGAGAGAGAGAGAGAGAGACTGGCAAACAATTTTTTGTCTTGCAGATATAAATAACAGCAGTTTCTCCTCTTCATTAATCAACAGCAAGTCTCTCCTCCCTGCCTCCGTGTTTTGTTGTGGGTGACTGAACCGGAAGCTACTTCTGTTTCTGCTGGGTTTGTTATTGTCTGTTTGTTTGTTTGTTTCTTTGTTTGTTTGTTTGTTTTTGGGCNCGGACCTACAGCACCACCGAAAGTCTGGGAGTTGAAGCATGCGCCAGGACACGTGGGCGGCTTCAAAATGGGCCGTCAGTGTCTTTCTGTTCCTAACACTCCCACTAAGTTTCAATAATACGACACTTCAACATGATAAACAACATCAGTATCTGGTTTTTGTAAACTGTAAATTCTAAGAAATTTTCATCTGTCATTTATTTAGAATGATGCTCAAAAAGTTGCATCGGAACAGTATGTGTTTAGTTTTATACACTATAATGAAGCGTACACTAAAATCCATCCATCCATTATTCTATTCAGGGTTGCAGGGGAGCTGGAGCCTAGCCCAGCGGTCATGCACTCATTCACACCTACAGTCAAGTAAGAGTTTCCTATTCGCCTAACCTGCATGTCTTTGGAGGTGGGAGGAAAGCAGAGCATCTGGTGGAAAAACACACAGACCAGAACATGCAAACTCCACACAGAAAGGACCCAGTCAACTTCAAACCCAGGACCTTTTTGCTACGAGGCAACAGTGCTAAAACCACTAAACCACCATGTCGCCCTTACAATAAATTAATAGTCATAAGAAATATAAATTCTGTTTTTAGTGTGGCACCCCAAGATTTTCACTGACCTCATCTGCCCCCCTCCCCAAACTAAATATTTTCTGCAGGCACCACTGTCCCATACCTGGTCATTTGTGTACCAAAATGTTGTAGCCAGAATGATGAAAAACTTTGGAAACTTCTGCCATGTGCGTACATGGAGCAGCAATTAATGAGGAACACACAACAGAGTTAAAGAACCATACTGGTAATTTTGCCCAATAAATACTGCCCGCATACATGTTATGTTATTGACAACCATTTTCCAAAACCTAAAACATATTTAGTTTTCCTGTTATTTTCTAAATCCAATAATCTTCAGGTGATACACCCACCTTAAAATTCAGCATTTCATCTGCCAGCACATATGCCCAAATGTAGGAGAGACGGCCATTTTTATTTTCTGTACAAAAGCAGTCTTCTCCTGCGACTACAGTATATTCTCTGGCAGAGACTTCCATTTTTTTCAGTGCAGCTTTGTGTTGGACCGATTAAATACAGTTACTTTGACAAAAAAAATTATGTCATGTTCGCTATGATGGATTACTTGTCTCAAGCAAGTCTCTACAGGTTGATTTTAATAGAGTATTGGAATGAACCAAAACCAATGGCAGTCTGGAAGGTAGGAAAAACAATTCTAATATTTACCGCTCCAATAGTTTCAGGAAATTGTTCTCAGGAACGTAACATGTTACAGGTTGTATATGTTGGGCTCAAACATGCAAAACCATAATCCTTGAAGGTATAGTCCTTAAAGCTGAAACACCATCACATGGTGGCAAGCAGTGACTGTCTTGTTCACATTCCATGCACTGCACACACACACACACACACACACACACACACACACACACACTGTGCTGTGCTGCACCACATTTAACTGCTCTGAAGTAAAATACAGTAATTAAGCTGCTTGCGAAGCTAACCAATCTATGACCCACTGGTATTCACAGAAAACGTTATGTGCACCCCTGATTATACCACTATGAACTGATTTCGAAGACATTTCATACATTTTTTTTCTTCAAACTGGAAATACATGTGGGGAATATTACTCAAGAGAAGTGATAATTCTGAGCCACACCTGACATTTTGTAGGTCTTCTCTGTTAATTACGACTTGGCTCTAATGAAACTATTTTAATCTCCCAATATCAAGCAGGGGTGGTTTGGCACACTGCGAATGCACCGGTGGCAAAGCTTGTACATTTGGCAGATACCCTTCTTATTTTGTCTAGAATTGATAACGATTGCCTCAGTACTTGAGCTGAAATGTCATTTTCATAGTTAAAAATATGAGACACTTGACAGGGATAATACAGGCCAGTTGCAATTGCCAAGAAAGAGGAATATGGATATAAATGTGTGACTTTGTACGTTATCCACGTTCGTAAAGCGAGAAGCAAAGTTCAGTGATCCTGTGGTAAATTTTAACAGCAGTTCAGTTTGTACAAATTGGGTCGGGAAATGTCACTCCAGCCTCAAGCATATTTCATTTTCCAACCAGTGGCTACTTACAGAGACATGAAAGAGGATGGACTTAAAAGGCAAAGATTAGAAAGCTTTTTTGTTTGTTTGTTTGTTTGTTTGTTTGTTTGTTTGTTTGTTTCTTTCTTTCTTTCTTTCTTTCTTTCTTTCTTTCTTTCTTTCTTTAACTCACATCTCATAGACCAAACAAATGAGAGAATCAATTTGAGATGAAAGTCAGTCATTGGTCTTGTTGCTACCACTTGAGGTCACGAGGGTAATTAATTTGTACTGTAGTGGAAGTCAAATAGTGGCACGGAAGCTCCCCAGCTCCCTTAGCTATCATCTTAGTGCTGAGCTGCTTTGGATCAAAAGGCTGTCTTTTGCCCCCCCCCCCCNCCCCCCCCCCCTTCCACTTTCCCTGCCGTCTGATGTCTCGTGTCTCAGGGCTTGTTGAGTCATAGAGATCAAGAGATTGCTGTTACAGGCCTACAGACACCTTCTTTTAAGAAAGGAGCTTCTCAACAGTGCAAATGGTTTGTCCACGTTCACCAGATTCAGGCAGGATAAATATACTTTATATAGCCAGAGGATCCAGGGGTGAGATGGGGGGTGAGATGGAGACTGGGTACCTGCCCACATTGGAATCTGATTACTTGTTGTGCCAGATTGTGAAAATGAAAGTCATTTGCTTGTCATTAACATGTCCTATAACCCAATGTGAGAAGTTCCCAAAATAGAGCTGATTAATATCAATATTGATTTGAGGTAAAATATGAATAAACCAGATCTGTATTTCAAAATGAATGTAAACACTTTTGGCAAGGATAAAAAGGGATGAGGATATCTACTGAGGCAGGATATTTACAACCGTAAAATAAACTTCATTATTATAGATGACAGTAATGATGAATAACAATAAGTAAAAGCTAAAAGTAAATTTTAAACATTAAAAACAGGAACTTTTGTCAGTATGAATAATGAAAATTTCAACATACATTTACAATTTAAAAACATATTAAATGCAAATTAAGAAAAATAAGAGTCAATAGAAAGTTGAATGTCTTTTTGCATATTATATTTTTTGCAACATAGATGATTCACTGATACAAAATATATATCTGTGATATTGGCCATTAAAATATGAAGCTAATATACTGCACAAGCTTTAATATAAATACATAAATAAATAACATTTTTGTAAAACCCAAAGCTTTATATATATATATATATATATATGACATATTTCAGTCCTTTCTGCAGCTTGTGGTGGCAAATATATTCACTCTGGTAAACAAAACAAGACTTGATATTTGAATGTATTTTGTGTGTTAATATAAATATTAGATATCATCAAAAGATGTAAAATAAAACGTATCTAAATGTGAAGTTGGACTATAAATGCAGAATTTTTGCACTCCCCGTTTTTTCCTGTCAGAAACACTGCATGGAGTAATTTATTCAGAGCCTCTCACAATTATTCCCTCAAAGGAGGAGCATTCCAAAAATATCCAGGAGCACAAGGAGGGATTTGAAATCTCTGTTATATTATTAAAAGCCAACATTTACTTGCGACATTTGCATCCTAATAACTGCAAGATAAGTTGGAAGCAAGATGACACTCTAAACCCAATCTTTGTAATGAGATTTATAGGGATAAGTGTTGCCTTTAATGGTTTTGTGTATGAAGAAGGAAGAGAGTCATGCGGGCGAATGAATCGGGAACCTGGTTGATATATTCACATGAGCATCAGTATGCTCCGTCAGGCCTTTCAGCGCCGCACAGATAAGAGGCGTGCAGATAACTGAGAAACTGTGAAAATATAATCTCTGGCTCCTCTCTCACTTTTTTGGCACTTGCATCTTG
The DNA here is from genome assembly GCA_014773175.1 of Lucifuga dentata. Classification (NCBI taxonomy): domain Eukaryota; kingdom Metazoa; phylum Chordata; class Actinopteri; order Ophidiiformes; family Bythitidae; genus Lucifuga; species Lucifuga dentata. Next base: position 49,851 of record VXCM01001840.1, read on the forward strand.
ATAGACTACGCCGTGTGTTCTTATTAATTTTTTTTCCCTCTCATTTGTGTCAGAGTGCTGATGGTGTGTAGTCAGAGGAAACAGCACCATCAGTCAGTTAAATGTACCACAGAGCATCAGTTTGACCAAAGACAACGGCTAATTTCCTCTCTTCATCATTTCTCACTCCACAACAGCCTGAGAAATCCAAACATTTAATCCAACGCTGTCTCAGACAAAGATCATAGCTATCAACCAGTTGGAGGCGTAGGATCATTTAGGCAAATAAATACATCACTGTTTATCAGTGACAGCAGAAATGTGCCTCATTATCATCTGACAACTTTTTTTTTGGACTTCATTGGAGTCTAAGCAGGGATGAATTACACTTTAGTCCTTGAGAAAATCAATTGTGTGAGTCTCCCAGGGGAGCAAAAATGGTTTTGCGCTGCATACAGTCAGCTCTTTATGTCAGCAATACATAATCCCTCCAGCTCCAAAGAATGGAGGAGCCAGGACAGTGCTTTATTACATGCTATGGATGTGTCTGACAACCAGCCTGCTTTTTGTTTTGTCTCAGCAGGTTTCAGTACGAGCAAGCAGTCCCTTTATGTTTCACACCCAGACATGTTCCCTATTATGCAATGTTAAGCACACTTAAGGAAACTTAAAAGCACAAGTATTTTGTGAGTGCTCCGCTCAGATAAATCATTATCAGTGCTTGTGGGTGCTAGTGAATCTTGATTATATGGCACGACATACATTTAAATATTTGGATTTAAAAACTATTTGCAATTCAGAGGAGAGAATTTTTGCTGAGTGGAAATATTGTTAGCAAAGATTTTGATTGTATTTTGCTGTGTTTTTTGCTGTCAGGATATAATACCTTTTCCCTGTTCTGTTGTTTTGGTCATTGTGAAGGAAACATGGACAATTACTGTCCTTGTGAAATAAAAAACTCTGACCACTGGGTCTGAATGTCTAATGGCTTTTCTCTCTCTTGCTCTTTCCTCATGTTTTTATTTTCATTTGACAGATCAGTGAAAGTGCTGCAAAGGACAAAACCAGGATTCTACACACCTGTGATTGGATGTGAGCTTGTATCGACCTGAGACCATTAAAATGGAGTTGCTATGGAAACTTATACTGATGCTGTCATTGGTGGAGTGTCTGGCAGGTAAGGCTCCCTAACATTTACTTTATTGTTTTGTGAGCATAGGGACAATATGCATTTTTTATTTATACACTTTATGTGATGGAACCTTGGCATAGAAAACATCTTAAAGCAAAGCTTTTCATGATTGTTACAAATAGCAAGTGCTCAAACTAATGTCTTAATGCAAATCAGCATTCTTTTAACTGTGCATGCAGCTCTTCCTTTACTTTCTTTCTCCAGCCAGTGAACCTTGCTATAAAAGAATAAGTGAGGTTCCATCTCTTAAAGGCAATCTTATCTAACAACCCAACGTGCACTCATTCATTTTAAAGAGCACCTCAATTGTTAGCCTAATTGAGATTGCACTGGGAGTACAGAAATCTTGTCATTGATCTTGCTCTTAATGAGCACCTTAATCCCCCCCCCCCCCCCNCACACACACACACACACACACACACACACAATGTTCAGGGTCAAATGCTAGTTCTTTTTTAGAATGTCTGATTCTGGAGCCGAGAACAAGAAGACTAAGACCTTTGTTGCATGAGTGTGGTATCTTGAGGAATGAATAATCTTTCATGTTGCCTTGCTCTGAATGAGCAGCCCCTCCTCACAGCTGGGACCTGAAATAATTAGTGTGCCAGTGTGTGTGAGTATGTGGGTGTGTGTGTGTGTGTGTGTGTGTGCGCGCATATGACTGTGACTGTGTATTTGTTTGTGCATTCGTGTCTCTTTTTAAAATCACGACGGCATGTTGGCACCTAAATTTGCCTACGTGGCAATTAGAACCACTTATCACCAAATCCAATACACATCAGCAGTTGTCTAATGAGGCTTTCCTCGGGGAACTGTGACTCACTGTGGGATTAGGATCCTGAGCATGAGTCTGGATCACATATTGTACCTGACTTTCTGTTAAATACACAGACAAAAGAATGCCTGCAATCCTGCTGCAAAACCTGAAAGAGTTTTGATCTCAGACAAACAGCTTCAAGGAGACATTTCTCATTTCATTTCTGCAGTCTGCGGGAGTGCTGAGATCAGCCTCACCGAGTTTACTCTTTTTTACTGTTGTGATTAGAAGACTCCAAAACAACATTCAGAGTTTTCTATTTGCAGCAAATTAGCGCTTAACAATGGAGTGGGGTGCAAATCGTTTCTGAAAAGCATTGTGTTACACAGCCCTTGCCTCACTCTCGAGGCTCACGCTCGCAGTCGGTAACTTGGAGTAACCGAGCATTAATATTCGGGATAGGTTTACATTACATATGCTCCGCTCGCGAGACAAGCGTGGCACTGTAGCATAACGGCAGATCTCCAAAGCCTCTGCACTCTCAGAAAGACACGACAAGCGTTTTAGCACGCAGGCACACTGTATAGGCGAGAGGAAAGCATAGCGCGAGAGCATTAGGTAGGTACCTCTAGGATGGTTATTTATCCAAACTTGGAAGTTTGTTTACGTCTATTTCATTGCAATGCATAGGCTGTGTAGGAGAGCAGAGGGACCACAGGGAAGGCATTCCCATAGTAAGTTCATCTGGAGTTAACAAGCTTTCTTCTGCTCTACCCCGAGGGTCTGACAGGCCCAAGGCAGAGGCGTGTGTGTGTGTTTGAATGAATGAGAGAGTGAGAGAGAGAGAGAGAGAGGAAGAGGCAGGGCTGAATGTGGTTTGACCCACATGGATACATCCAACCTCCACACAGCGAGCCACTTTCATCACGGATCAACAGACTCCATAAGTGGGTTTGTTTCGCAGTCGCAATCAAATTCTCGTTCATTCTCACAGAGGTGCGTTATAGAAATAGCTGCCATCTCCATCTTCTGATATAACTGATCAACTGAACTTTTCTAGCCAATGAACACAGTGTAGAATTCCAGAAATGCTAGGATATCTCTAAGTCAGTTGGTACTCGCCACTCCCTGTTGTATCAGCACCTGGTTAGCCAAATCAGGTGTGTTTAGCCAGTCAAAGTTTACGAAAAACACTGGGGGGAGTTCATTAAACACAGTGCCAGACTTAACATGCTGATAAGGGCAAATACAATTGTGCAACCACGTACCATCATTCATAAACTTCTGTTACCAGTATCTGTTAGCGTTTGCCTTGAAAGAGGTGTTACCACGGTATTTACTTATTTACATGTCAGGGAAGCGATTCATAAAACACATGTAGTCACATAGAGACCAAGACCTGTTTCAGTCTGGCGGTAAATTTTAGCTGTAGGGAAAACCAGGATGACATTTTAAATATATTTGCCTCACATGTTAGTGTCAATAAATTTTATAGATAAGCCCATTCAGTTGATTAGTCAGGGTATTTAAATTGCAAGTTTTGATCTGATCTTGGCCACATGCTTCACGCCTCATCCGCTTCTCTCTCTCTCTCTCTCTCTCTCACACACGCACACACATGTATACAACCATATCAGCCTCCCATGCGCCGGACTCCCCATGCGTGGATCTCATATCTCTCTTATAAGTCAGTTTCTTAAAATATGGAGCTCTAAAGCAGATAATTTGTTTTCTTTTCCGATTCAGCGGTGAATTCACTCTGACACCAGAGGAAGCGTTATAAAGCGTAGCTCTTACTCATGAAGCAGCTCATTAACATGCCAATCTTCACTGACTTTTACCTGTGACACTTCTTACACGAGCGTGTCGGTAATGAGACGACACACTGATTAACGTCAGAGAAGCTTTATGAACAAGCTTCAATTATCAAGACATTTATTAAGTGTGACACCGAGGAATTACTGTGATATTTTTGATGAATTCCTTCTGTCGTTTCTTGATCAAGTGAGCAGCTGATTTAGCTAATCAGGTGTGGGTACAGCAGGGGAGATGGGAAATACTCAGCACTGCAGCCCACAAGGATCAGGGTTGCAAACCACTAATCGGAGTGAAAATGTACAGTGATCTGGTCATTATAACAAAATCAACAAGGGAAATCAAGGCCCTGCTGTGAAGCCTGCTGCACAGTTTCTCACTCATTTGCCACAGACATTAATCATTTGCCATGAAACATTGATTTGAAATAATTTTATTACAAGCTAAATTAATTCACAATCCTCTGCCTGAAAATAAACCTGCAATCATAGAAACATATGTGGTGGATATCGACTGGTTTCACTGGAAACGGTTGCTAAGATTACTTTTAAAATTCTTAATCAGCAATTCAACATTTTATTTTCTCTGAATGAATCAAAAGGAACGGTTGGAAAATCTTTTATTTTACTCTCTATTGGTTGTCGAGTTGTTGTTGAGCATTTCAAGTGAAATAATGTGTTTTGGCAGAAGGTGCTGCTCTTTAATTTGATGGAAAAATCCAACAAAATCTGTAGGACATGTTGAGAGCGTGGTGATATGATTACATGTCTAGTGCTGATAAATAACAGACCTCAGACTACTCATTGGCCAATCAGAGCTCAGTGTTCAACAAAGCCGTGTAATAAATTTTCATTTTGCGTAACAGAAGTGATTTGGCACAGCAGGTTCACCATGATGAAAACCCAAATAACACTTCAGTCATAGACTTGAATAATAATAGATGGAGGTTTTGGCTGCTGCACAGCTAGTTAACCTGAATAAATACTGTCAATAAATACAATAAAACACCATTTTTCAGTTAAAGCGAGTTCAAATGTCCTTTCTTTATGGCAGTAGAAGATGAAGGGCATGTTTCTGGTCAGCATTATAATCTTGAAGAACTACTTTTACTCTCCCTTGTAGCCTCTCGAGTGAATCCCTGAGATGATTGGAGTTTGAAATATTGACTTTACCTCATTGATTCATCAGAACGTAGAAAAGCCTTTCAGGAATCCTTAAGCAAGGATTTCATTTCATCTTTGAAGTTGTGGATATGTGAAAAAAAGTGGAATGTTCCCCTGTGAAGATTTCTCCCGCAGCTGCTTGTATTTTTGGAGAGAAAAATCAACCAATTTAAATGTGTTTGCATACGCAGTGTAATTATGGCTCCATATTACCGCATCTGATTATGATTTATTTTAAATACATCGCTATCAATTAAACAGGGATATATTTTTTGTGACAGCATATATTTGACAGCTTTTAGCCCTGCTGTGAGCTAAATAGACAGAAAATCTTTTGCCCCACATGGTCCTGTCAAGTTTTGACAACGTAGGGATTCACATTTCCTTTAGTTTGTCTTATCCTTTGAAGCTTTTTCCTCTTTCCATGTCTATAAACATAACCTAAATGGGAATATTGAAGATTCATGCTTTTAGAAGTTGTTGCAAGGTGAAACAATAACTCACAAGGCCATTCTCAAAATATGGTGAGAAACAAGTCCCTTGACTTTGAAGTCAAAAGAGAAGTTGATTTGAAATTGACGTGGTTGAAAAACTGCTTGCTCCCCTCATCAGGACCATTTTCATGACATTTTTGTGATTATTAATTTTTCTTTTCAATAGTTTTATTTCTTAAGGCTAAACATGCTTACAAATTATGCTAACAAATAGCTATTTATGAATCTAAATATTTTGAAAAGAAAATTTGTTTAGCATTTGCTTAATTTCACATCATTTGTGTTATCGATATTAAAAAAAACATTTATTTTGCCTTTAGTAAAAATTGTGGAGGAGATAGAGATGTTAATTAACATTTATCATTAAATTTTAGTCAAGAAAAATAATACAGAATCTGAACATTTTGCGAGACATAATATGACCATATTTTGAAAATGACCTCACACATAAACATTTACATGCATGTTAAACTTTGATTATACTCAAATTAAAGCAATAAATCCTAACCTGGATTGTGCAATTGCAAATCAAGTTACTCAAGCATGTAAACCATCCATTGTTTTATAATCGGAGTAAATAATCTCCATATGCATTTCCTCACCTGCCGTATCAAGTATATTGGGCAAATGTGGAATCCTATTAATTCCTCCATGTGCACGTCTTATTCCCATTTTCACCTTAATTGCAGTGCAGACAAACCTCGAAGAATATGTATTATATACATATATGTATTAATACATAGTGCATGTAAACGTACTCAGTGTGTATTGTGTTGTAAGCATAATAGTAATTATTATTATTTGGATTTCTCTGACAACTGATTTTCACTTTTTAATGCGGTTATTGCCATGTTTTTATCTGCATCTTTCGCAAAGTAAGATGAATATACTGCGTGCTTCGTATTGCCACAAAGCAAATAAAATCTACTAAAAGCTAAATCAGGCATTCTGTAAGTTACCATGTTCAGGCACACAGCTGTACTGTTTTAAACCATGACGAATGTTGCCATTAGTATAGCGCATAGCAGCTGGTAAGACAAATAACCTGCTAACCAATCCTGAGAAGGAAAAGGTGGGGATATCACTACAATTAGATGACAAATGGCATTCTCACAAGCAATATGTTGTTGGGTTTACGTAGACATTCAATAGAGAGAGCAACAACAGAAAAAAGCTTTAATTTGCCGTTCCCACATATGGCCTTGGATCTAATCAATTCTGTGTTTCCCCAGTGAACATGGCACCGGATCCCCTCGATACAAGGAATGTTGTTGTGTTTCACATGTACCCACTTTGATTAACTGTAGAATGCCGTGACACGTTTGATATCGCTTGCTCTCCTTACAGCCTGTGTCCTTGAAGATGTAATTGATTTACTTAATTAGAATCCGTATTAGAATCCACCCTCGCATCGACTGATAAGTTCTGAGCCTGACACATAGTGTTATTGTAATTAGCGTGACTTAATTAGTGTGACTTCTTAGAAGGTTCTGCTCATCGTCGTCATTGTAATTTTACTTAAATGTATAAAGTATTTGGTCTGTCAGTGAGAACAGTAATTACAGTGGTTGATTGATAGGTATGAGCTTGATTCAAGTAAGAAGTAATATAATTTCTTTGCACATGATCTGCTTTCGAGCTCAGTCATTGCAACAGCTACAGAGGTACATGAGGCTTTGTGAATTGGATAAGATGGACTCACTGGCTGCTGATCATGATTGCGGCTTTGAAATACTTTCAGCATCCACTCTACTCACCTGATTTGGCCCCTCAGACTTTCACTTCTTCCCAGATCAAAAAGCCTTTACCTAGAATATGTTTAGCCTCAGATGATGATGTCATTTATAAAACCCCAACATCAATCAATGTGTTTACATGCACATTAAAACGTTGATTACACTCGGATTAAGGCAATAATTACATTTATTTTCAAATGTCAGGTTAACCTCTTAATTAGACTGAAATTGGTGCAAATTGGAGTAAATTAGAATAACACGTCCACATATATTTTTCTCACCTGGCGGACATGTCCTCATACTCTGATTATGCAACGCATCATGAATATCCAGTGAATTGCAGAATTCTGTTACTTCCCTCCATGTATACATCTTACTCGCATTATTGCCTGATATATAAAGAGTATAAGATGCGCGTAAATGTACCAATAGAACAGAAGTGTGTTGAGCTGAAGATCATGATGAAAACAACTGCAACTTCTGAGTCAGGCCTTTTGCTGCTAGGCTCAGAACTTATCAATCAAACCCTCCACAGTTGTTACATATGGTCTGAAATATTTTTAATCAGACTCTTATGCCATAATATGGGAATGTAAATAGAAAATAGAGGTATTAACTATATTTTCCTGTCAAAAACAAATAACACCCATTTTGAGAAATTTGCCTGTTGAATTATGTAACTGTTCAGTTTTCACTTTAGCATTGTGTTTGTAAAGGCTCTTGAAATATTTTCCCACAAATATTTGAAACACTTAGATGAGCCATGATCGAATCATACCTGGCTCAAATGCAACCCAAAGCTTACTTCTGCTTGGGAGTAACATTTGCTGCCCTGAATGAGACACCTTAGAGGTGAACCTTATCAGCCTGGACAGAGGGGAAAGATGCTTTAAAAAGCAAGATTGGCTTTTTTTTTTATTTGATGCATAAAACCCTGAGCTGAAACGAATGGATTTGGGACCTCACAAACGACCGATACCTCCCCCACAGTCGACTCCCCATGCGCCTGTTTATTCATGCTGAGGTNACAAACGACCGATACCTCCCCCACAGTCGACTCCCCATGCGCCTGTTTATTCATGCTGAGGTAAGCTGGAGGAATTCATTTGCTGTCAGCTAGTATTGAATTTGAGATTAGTTTTTATTTCAGCCTCCAAAACAGCTCCCTCTGCCTTCCACTTGTGTTGATGCTGAGTGTTGTGTTGTCTGAGGAGCCTTGGAAAATGTTGCACATATCACCATCTGGCAGCAGGTGACAGATATGAACAGAGACAGTCTTTTTTTTTTTTTTTTTTTTNTTTTTTCAAAAAGACCCTTTCATAATGACCTCCATCTCAGTCCTGAGGCATTATGCAGTCAGCTTCCTGTTAGTATTCTGAATCAGTGCACATCTTTGATGCAGAGCTTTTTCATCAGTTGGCTTTTTGCGCTCAACAAAGCTCAGTGCCGGGCCTGCCATCAGTCTGGATCCAACATGACTTCCTGACTCTGGGCTCAGATCTTATTTCAGACACTTAAAAAGGTGGCAGGAGACTGTCACCTGGAGGCTCAGTGTTAATGCTAAATTTAATGCTTTTATTGCTTGGCATGAAGTCCACTGCAACAAAACCACCATTTACAAGTCATTTTGTCTGTTACCGAAATCTAAAAATCGACAAACAACTGAAATGACTGAAAAACACATCAGCGGCATGAGATTATTTCTAGTGGCATGAGATTATTTCTAATGTTTCGAGTATAAATAAACATGTTTAAATAGCATTCCACAGTAAGGTGTTGTTTTGTGTTTTAAGATCCTGACTCTTGAAACAGGCTGATTTTTATTGGAAACAGTTGAAATAGTTTCACCCCATTGACACATTCTTACTCATGTGAAGAAAGTGCCATTTTAACAAATCAATAATACACAAAAATGGCTTGTCAAGACTGGGATTTCATGCTGTATAGCCAATACGCGCTGTCAGTCTGATCAAGGCTGCAGCTATTGCCACCAAAATGAAATCTTGCCAAAAAAAAAAAAAAAAAAAANAAAAAAAAAAAAAAAAAAAAACCTCTCTCAATATGTGCTTTTGAAAAGCCTGTGGATTTCAGGCTGAACAGCACTGGCATAGTCTGTAGCACTTGTCTGTTTGATTAAAGAAAGCATGCAAAAAACTTATTCCACCTTTCCCCAACACATCTTTCATGCATTTCCCGTTGGGGCAGCAAAAGAGTTTCAGAGAGTTTGCATCAGTTTGAGATGAGCCCACAGCTCAGTTCTTCATTACAATACTTTTTCACTGTTATAATAACAGTTGCCTTAATATTGACAAAGAACAGGTGAGTTTGGCTCTGCCAAAATGCAGCATGAGCTGCAACCAAATATCTTATGTTGGTTAAGATCCCAGTCAATAAATTTTGAGTTTGTGTAGACATGGATGGTGGGTGTTTAGGGTGTTTGCAGTATCATTAATCCTAGTTTTACTGTTAACATACAGCGCTGGCCAAAAGCTTTGCACCCCCTGTATTTTTGTGTAAACTTTTCTTTCTGACTTAAAATACCACTTCAAACACAACAAAATTTATTTTTTTTAGTGTGTTAGAGTAAATGCAACTGAAAAAAAAAAAGCCAATAGTTCTTAATAGTGTTAAGTAGGAAAACACTTTTGACATATTGTTAAGATTTGAAGAAAAATGCCAGTATTATTAGTAGAGATCAAACAGTAAGTTAAAACATCTTCTTTGAGGTAGGGTCAGAGCAAATGGTTNTTAGTAGAGATCAAACAGTAAGTTAAAACATCTTCTTTGAGGTAGGGTCAGAGCAAATGGTTTTCACGTGCTTTCACTGACTTGTAGAAATATTGTAGTCATATTACCTACTCTGAAATCCAAATTTAAGTCTAAAGAATAGTTGAATATTCTGAACGAATACTCAACTACTTGTAAAATACCAATAAATGAATTTTGTTGTGTTTGGAGTGGCACTTTGGTAAAGTTTACACAAAAATACAGGGGGATGCAACACTTTTGGCCAGTGCTGTACACAGTTGTTTGTGCTACGAGTCTAACAACAACATGGACACAAGTAATAAGTGAGTAGTTCAAATATTATTGTCAACATTCTTCATTCAGGAGGTTATACAAATAAGTCAAGCATAATCAGAGCCCATGCACTTTCTTCTTCCTGTTTTATAATAGCCTTATTAATCATAACTTTATTTGTATATCCCTTTTCTAAACACCGGTTACAAAGTGCTTTACAGAATGCTGTAAGTAAAAGATAAAATGTAAAAATGTATAAAATGTATGAATATCAATATAAATGTATGATAAAATGTATGAATATCTTCCCTGACATGTAAATAAGGAAGTACTGTTATAATGCCTCTTTCAAAGAAAATGCTAAATGATGCCAGTAGCAGGTATTTATGAATAATGGAACATGTTTGTGTGACAATATAAGCCCTTATTGACACATTAAGTCTGGCTCTGTGCTATATAAATCCTACCCATTGTGCCCATACTCCAAGTGGGAGTGTGTGCAAACAGAAGAGGACCTAAAATTGAACCCTGAGGCACACCACATGTAATGTTAACAGATAAAGATGTCAACTTTACTGTTTTTGTTTGAAACTTTGCATCTAAACCAACTGGTGTCAAATCCTGTGACAGCCACCCTTGCTTCAAATATAACACTGAATATGCTTTAAAGTTTTAGCTGCATGCTGCTGAATGAATCTCACTGGATTTTCTGGAATTATCAGAGACTTTTGTTGTTATTCTCTGTGGTAAACTATACAGCTTTCATAGTAAGCCAGTACTACAGTATAAATGCTATATTGGCTGAAGAATGTTATTATTTGGATAAAGTTTTGTTCCAGTGGGAAGACTCGAGAGTTTGATATTTCATAACATCAAACATACAGCGCTGCCAAAAGTCAATGTAAAAATCAAAGATGCATGTAAAAGTTAAAAAAAAAAAAAGAAAATATATAAGGAAACATTTGGTGCTTGAGGCTTTTGCACAGTACTAGAAATAGTGAAAACAATTGTTTTTGTTTTTTTTTTATCTGACACATTTTTAACCTTATTTTTATTTGACCTCTGTGTTGCTCAGAGTCAAAAGTCCAATTAATAACTTTGGGCTGGTTTGGGTACAAGGCTGCCAACTGAAGAGCCCTAATAAAGAATTTTTTTTTTTTTTTGAAAATGGTGCCCTGAATGTAAATGTTTGTGACTTGGAAACTAAAGTCATTTATCAATTTAATAAGGCGCAGCTTCCCATCACAAAGATGTGATTCATCTCATGTTTACTGCAGGCATAATATCCTTGCAAGTTTGTATATGACGAGTGGAGTGTGAGCATTTATTTTTGAATATGGACTGTACAAGAAGTGTCTTCTGGTAATCAATCATCTTTCAAAGCTGCTACGAGGGACATGCTTCATTAAACAAAGATTATAATTAAGTGGCCTTTCATTTTGTGTAACTTTCTGAGAGGTTTATCCTTGTGGAGAGGAACAAACAATATACAAGGTCCCTCATCAAGCATCTCCATCCTGTCAGAGAGTTATTTTCAGTCTGGAGGATAAACCTGCACTCCCAGAGCTCTAGAGGGTTGAAAAGGATGCCTCCCTCCCATACAAATTAGATACCAAACCTACAGAATCTTCCCACTACCGTGTCATTACAGAAATGCAAATGCATTCTCAGAAAGCCAAATGAAGTTCCCTTCCATCAAAGAAAGAAATATTTATTCCAGTGAAGTGTTGACTACCCCATGGGTCACTTGTTTGCAACAGAATTACTGTGGGTATTTCATGCAAAACACACATTCACTATTGTACCTTTGTAATTAACTTGGAAGGAAATGTCACAGTAGACAAGCTGCTGTCTTTGTTGTTTGTCTTTTCTTATTTTCAGTTGTTCTTTTTCTTACAGAGGCAATGAATCAACAGGGCAAGAATATCACTGATGGCCTTAAAAATACAGTTTATTGTTTTAATGTATGAAAAGTGTAGTATATGGGGTGGATTGATAAGTTCTGTATCCAGCATAGAGGGGGGGGNGGGGGGGGGGGGGGATTGGTTTTCTGTAGGTTTCCAGACTGTGCTTCTTAAAAAATATATAATAAAATAAAACAATCTAAAAATAAGGATAAGGCTACAAGAGCAAAATTAAGAATTAAAAATGCATACAAATGTAATTTGGTATTTACAACCAAACCAGTAGGAGAATGTATGTACATGAGTATCAATATCGTATATACTTGAGTATAAGCCGAGTTTTTATTACCAAATTTCACAAAGCAAATTGGGGGGTCGGCTTATACACAAGAAATTCAAATTTGAACCCAGAGAACGAAATTTTCAGGGATGGAAATACTACCCATTACTACTACCCATGGAAAATAGTTTAAATCATACCTTAGAATGAGATATTTCCTGACAAAACATCTTATCCAGAACATTTTGTAGTGGCCAGTAAGCACTGTTGTGATTGGTCATAGACAAAAGAATGGGCCAATCAGAGACGACCTTATTAAAATGCTGTTTCATATACCGGTACAGTTACTTTATTTATAGTCTCGTTCAACATCATGTTTTGTGCTTTATTAGCAAGAAGCTTGAGATAAAATACAATACACAATGGAAACTATACGGATTTGTCTAGGGCATACATCACACAGAGCAAGACTGGAATGAACTGTTTGGTGATTCAGACAGGAAGAGGAGTCTGGAAAAGTTAATGTCAGCTAATGTCAGTTATAGTAATCAGCTGCTGAAATAAATATCATGTTTACCAGTACATGGATTATTTTCAGAAAATCACAGGAATATTATCACAATACCCACAAAAACAGGTAATTTGCGAAACAAATAAATTGATAGAACATCAGGGGGTCGTCTTATACGAGTTTCTTTAAAAATCTAAATTTGTAGGTCAAATTCAGGGGGTCGGTTTATACACGAGATCAGCTTATACTTGAGTATACGGTAAATATGTGCAAAACAGTACTGTACGTATAGTGCAAATGCAGCTACAGATGACTGTCCTTGTGTGGAGACAGAGAGAGAGAGAGAGAGAGAGAGAGAGAGAGAGANACTGTCCTTGTGTGGAGACAGAGAGAGAGAGAGAGAGAGAGAGAGAGAGAGAGACTGTGTGAGAAGTAGAGAGGAGTGCGTGAGAGAAAGGGGTATGTTGATGGTTCATCATGTGTTGCTTTTGAAGAGTCTTATTGTCTGAGGATAAAAGCTCCTTCTGAGTCTCACTGTCCTCGTCTTGTGGCTGCAGAGACGCTTCCCTGACCTCAGCAGCCTGAACAGTTTGTATCCAGGGTGGGTGGAGTCTTTTCTGATGCTGAGAGCCCTGGTCATGCACCTCCTGGAGTAAATATCCTGCAGGGCTGGAAGGGAAGACCTGATGGTGCGCTCGGCTGAATGCACCACCTGCTGCAGGGCTTTCCAATCCTGTCCAGTACAGTTCCCATACCAGGTGGTGATGCTTCCAGTCAGGATGATCTCCATGACTGTGATGTAGAACGACTTTAAAATGAGGCGTGTCACTTTAAACTTCTACTGCAGTACATTGATTTTTGTCTTGCAACTGTTCCCAAATTGGGTTTCATGTGTATACTATCCAATTTTTTTTTATATGTTTGTAAAAAACTACCATAAAAGTGTTGCTAAAAGGGATTTGTAAGCAGGATTGTTGATTTGTTGATTCAATGTCAGCTTGAATGATGTATAATAACTGTGATCACTGGTAACTGATTGGATGCTTTTTGTAAGTTGTTTACATTTTGATTTCCTTTAAGGGATTTAAAGAAAGCAGACTCTATTTAGGTAGAACACAAGGCTTGGATGTGAAGAAGGAAAAATAACAACCGCTCTCTGAAGTGTTTTCCCCCAATTTTGACAATTATAGTTTTTTTCTTTGTCTGGGACACAAAGGGCACCATTTTGAGGGTACACATGAGAAGGGCTGGTGTCAAACGAGCCCATACTACTCTCAGTATTTGTTTTGGCATTTATTTCAGTTATTGGATGACATCTCCTGGGATAACTTTGAAGTGCTTTAGATGAAATTGTGTTTCGGGATGATTGTGGCTGTACATTGTGCCTTTGACAAACCTGCACTTTCAGATGTTTGCTGTATACTTTTATGAAGGTTACCAACTGATTATGCAGTACTGTAGGAATCTAAAACTTTTTTTTTTTTTTTTTTTTTTTTTTTAAATAAGTAATAATAATAATAATAAAAAAAGGGTTATTCTTGTATGGCCTCATGTGTCCATCCAAACTGAGATTTCTTAGTGATTCATCCTGCTCTTATGCATCTCTGGCCTCCACTTGTTTTGTTTTTCCTTGCAGTGGTTTTCAAGTGGGAGCAGAGCCCTCAACAGAATATCAAAGCTAATGTATTTTTTGTTGGTCCTCCACCCAGGAAGTGGCGTCCTGCTGAGGCCTGTATTCACCAAACAACCTGGCAGTGTGGTGTTTCCACTTCAACCTGGCGAGAATCGCAGAGAGGTGGTGTTCAGCTGTGAAGCCCAGGGACACCCACCGCCCTTCTACAGGTAACACCCACAGGCATGCTTTAATGCGCACTGTTTGGTTTTGGTACACAGAACCTTGAGGTAATATCCCAGAGCTTTCAAGTGTAACATTTATTCTCAAATCCAAGCAAGACTGGATTTATTGCCCTGGGACAACTAGGGGTTTGCAGGCCTTATGCCTCAATGCTGCTCACTGCCTGCAGCACTTAGCTTCACTGTCAGTCATGCTTAATTTGAGAATGATGAATTAATTGCCCTCAGTTGTTGCTTTATTGTATATTTGCATTGGCGGATTGTCATTGATCTGCTGTAGAATTCACTTTGAGAGCTTCCTGTCATCAGTATCCCTGACCAGTTAAGAGATCAAGTGACCCGAGAGTGATGGACCAAAGCTCTGCTGCTATACATGATAAGTGATCTTGAAATCAAAAGTGATACCAGTGCAGTAGACTTCAAACGCCAGAAATTATACAGCAGTTTATTTACATTCATATTTCTGTTGTAAAGGACAATACCAGCAACTTTGCATCTTTGCATGTTATATACAATGCACATACACATTATGTTACTGAGAGACATTTTCCAAAATATACTGCCAGTTCAGCACATTTTAGCTTTGTTTTTCCAGTATGCTATAAAATTCAACTTGTAAAGACTTGAAATGTGCTTGAGATAAATAATCCACCGCAGCGAACAGTGTCCATTAAGTTTTTTGTCAAAGTAACTTAAGTGAGACTGGATTTATTGCCCTGGGACAACTAGGGGTCCAACGTGGTGCTGAGGAGAAATTAAAAATGACTGCCCCTTCTACATTTGGACATATGTGTTAGCAGGCAAAACACTGAATTTCAAGGTGGGCATATCACCTGAACATTTGATTTTGAAAGATCAGGGGATTTGGCAAAATAACACGAAAACTATAATACAGTTTATTGTTTTTGGAAATTGCTCTCAGTAACTTAAAGTGTATGTGGATTATGTGGAGGAGTATTTATTGGGCTTAAACATGCAAAATCACCAGTATGGTTCTTTAAGCCTTTGACAGTAAATTACTCTGGAAGGCTGCACACACAGTACCGCAGGGCGTCTCTGATTTAGAGCTTATCACTATCTGAAAACCACGATTCAAATCACTTGAAGGACTGAACTGCAGAAAAGCATTTGCTGTTTGTTGATGTCCTTGTTCCACACACTGGCCACGTGTGCCGGTGGTCCCCCAGCGATTGTGTTACCAACAAATTGATACCCGGTTCTTCTGCAACTAAAGTGATGACAAATGAAAACAAATGACAAACGATGATTTGGTTTAAAGTGCATCAGGCGTGTAAGCTATTAATTTATAATCTATCAAATGAGGCCACATAGCTGTTGTACTCCTGTCAGTATAATTAAATGCAAATTGCAAAGCCAAGCATTTTATGTGTAATAGGTTGAAACGATCCCTCATAACATCAGCATATGTGGCTGTTAATGTAGCTTGAAGATCCTTGGTGTCCTAATGGACATAAATTGAAACGAATGTACAAGATCTTATCATTTGGATCGGCTCAAATACTTATTAAACAATCAGTTGGTATTTCACTGTCTGAATTCCTTTTGTTTTTAAACGAGAAACAGTTTATGAGTTTGAATCTGCAAGTTTTTTTCCACCCCGTTCTAAGTTCAAGTTGTGAGAGCATGCCCGCCTCCGTTTCAAATCAAATAATCAAATTTTGTTTTAATAAGCTCTTTAATTACAGCAAGTGCCACCAACTGTGGCAGTTAATATACCACATTAAGAAGTGGTTATTGATCACAGTCTGCTATCATATCATATTTTTATCCTTTTGAATGGATGCACTGACATTCAAATGGACATGTTGATGCATTATAAGACCAGAATGGCAATTTTGCATATTTAAGCCCAATACCTGCTTACGTTGACAACCAATTTTCAAACATAAAACCATATTTGAGTTTTCTTGTTATTTTACCAAATCCGCTGAGCTTTCAAAATCAAATGTTCAGGTGATACACCTACATGGAAATTTAATGTTTCACCTTATGTCTCAATGTAGAAGGGACGGTCATTTTTTTTCTCTGTTAAAGCCGTCTTCTCCTGGCAGTATATTCCCTGGTGGCGACATACGTTGTCTTCCATGCAGTTAGACCAGTTATAGACTGTAACTTGCATGCAGGTTGTACTATGTATATATATTGAGGTCAAACATACAAAACTGAGTACTGTCCTTTAAGTAAGCAAACACAGTGCTATTAGAACCTTGGTAATTTGAAAAGGTTTTATGTCCTTATGAGATTCTGCAGTGCAGGCTGTGGGCCATATGTCGTGAGGCTCCTCGCTGTTGAGAATGTCGGCAGCTGTATTTCAGGGGCACCAAGGACAATTTAATTTGCCTAAGATGACCCAGCGACTGCTGCCACACAGGGCCCCCACTCTGAGTTGTCACCATGGCCTCTTGATTTGTCTTATCTGGAGCTCCTGGGCCTGCTCCAGCTGCAGCACCAAATCACTAAATCAATCTAATCAGCCAGTCTGCCGTTGAGCACCGCTCGGCTGCATGTGCTCCCCATTCCCTCTCTCAATCCCCGCCTCCCTCTCTCTTTGTCTTAAGTCTTTCTACAGAAAAAGGAGGAAAAGAGATAGAAATAGAAATCTCAAGCTTTTTCTCCCTGAGTGCTGTAAAAAGCCCAATCAAGACCAAAGAGCCAACGTTCAGCTTAATTGTATGTTATTCCTTTGGTTAAAAGCAATTCCTTGCAGTCTCCTGGAAGTGCTGCCTTTCTTGTTAGTCTCTGTTTATGCTCTTTTTTTTCATTTTCAGTCTCTTTGACAGTGAATAGGTCTGAAAATTAAAGTATTGTGCAGAACCAAGAAGCAACGGAACTGATGAAATGTGTCTGAATACAATCAAGAAGTTTTCCTCAACAAAAAGCAAATGAATTTTAGTCTCTTTCATGTGTTTTGGTAAACTCCTCACCCTTCTTGGTTATTTTAAGTTGAGCCTTGTAAGCCAAATATGGGTGGCTGCACTTGAATCAACTCAGCAGGTTTTTTTTAACCGAAAAGAATAACATTAAATCCCCTGAATCGAGCCACACAAGACCTTCAAATAAAACCAGTGTTATCTAATGCCTTGCGTGTAGCTATCTTGTTTGAACAGACCTAGTATTTGGCTCTGCAGTCTGATAATCACCATGATTGGGAGGTTTTGATTCTTAGCGTGCAAGTCTCCCTCTTGGGTTTGGCGTTGATGGACAAACAAACTGAAAAGGGAGGAAATGGAAAAGTTGGAGGAACTAAGGAGCCTTGATTTGTGAGACGTTTATTTGAAGTGAGCAAGAGCTGAAAGAATTTAATGACTATTTCAAATGAGTGTTGTTGATTGCTCCTTGCTTCAATACATTTAGCGTGGTTTTGCAGTTGTGCTATAGTGTTAATTTTTTTTTTTTTTTACATTTCTGGTCACGGGATACAGCTGTACATTATAATGAAATACCATCCAATAAAAAAAAATCATTTGCCTGTGTAAGTAGCTGAGAGAGAGAGAGAGAGAGAGAGAGAGAGAGAGAGAGAGAGAGTNTCTTCATCTTTGTCTCACCCTCTCCCCCCTCGTCTGTCCAGGGTTCGATTGTGGGACCTGTGTGTGTTCACCGGGTCTGAGCATATAGCTAAGTGGAAAGGAGAGATACCTGCTGCAGGTAGAGAACCACGTCCCACTTCTAGCTACACCAGTCCATCCCATCTTTTTTCCTTAAAGATCAAGAAATAATTATGATGAAATTAAAGAGGCAGTGTGAATTTGAGAGTCATACAGGTGTTCTCACATGTAAGGTGTGAGTGTGTATGTGTATGTGTGTGTGTGTGTGTGTGTGTGTGTGTGTGTGTGTGTGTGTGTGTTTCCCTTGTGTATTGCTGCTAAAATTGGAGATATTTGGCAGTATTAGATGGTCTGCTTGGAGGCACTTTGCCTGTCTACAGCACATCTGCACAGTGTTTTGTACAAGTGCTTGAAGTTCTTTCTTTGCAGCATGATGTTGGAGATATTTTGTAGCAGGAGAAGCTGGCAATTAGCCAGTGCAAAGATTAGGTTTGACATCTTTGGTTCATTTACACAATTTAATCAGGTAAAAGCATCTCCCCACCCTCAAATTGTTAAAAAAAAAGAGTGTCAGAGAGGTAGTGACTCAGCTCTGTAATTTTTGAGGCCAGAGTCATTTGTGATGTTGTATTGGATTATATTTACATACATAAGCGATACGGGATATTACTAATTCCTCTCTATATATTCTGATGCAAAGCAACAGCACACCGAATATTCTTCATGTTTTCATTCAAAAAAATGAACTTAGTGTTTTCATTGCAGATCAATGATATACACATTCAATAATGCTGTCTGACAGTATGGATTTTATAATAAAGCGAAACTGGTTGGTAGTTTTTGGCATCAGCATCAGTCTGTCAATACAGTTTATCAGAATTGGTAATTATAATTTTCAGCCTGACGCTGGTCTTATGAGGGATGTCAGAATACACGTCACCTTGACTTTACTACCGTAGCCATAACAAGTTTTTTTACGTGTCATATGTTTGCATTCACAGGTGGAAACTAAATGACTCCTTCATCGTGCCCAGACCAGGGTCGCGTTATTCTCTCATGGGGGGGAACTTACACATCAGCCATCTGAACAAAGAAGATGATGCTGGAATCTTTCAGTGCCTGGCGTCAAACTCTTTTGGGACCATTGTCAGCAGAGAGGCCAGTCTGCACATTGCCTGTAAGTTCATGCTTTATATTATTTCATATGATTAGCAGTAGCTCCCATAAATGTGTGTCCAATATGCAAATTTTGACCATTTTGATCATTGGCTTTTGCAGCCCTGAAATGTAGCAGTTACACTTTGTACTTTCTCAACATGACAACTCAGTTTCTCAACGCAGTTTCATAATTTTGTTTCATATGAGTTTAGCTTGGTGTTTGGTTACCTTAGAAAAGTGGTTCTCCAACTGTGGTACGTGAAGTGCCCCCTGGTGGAATGCCAAATGACTATGAAATGTGAAATTTCTGCAGAGACTCAAAACAATCAAAATCTATGCAAATTATGTTATTGTGGCAAATTATTCACAAAGAAAATGGGTTTCCTTAATAATATTTTAAAACTTTAATTATTGTCTTTTAATTTGTGAGCAAACCAACATGGCTGTCAGTAATTTTCAGACTTCATACTGCAACTTTCTGAACATCAGTATAGAAAACAAGGTTTTAGTGTTATTATTTTCAGAGTTGGTGATCTTTCAGTTGCTCAGAGGTGTACTTGAGTGGGTTGAGACCCACTGCCTAAGGAAAAACTGTTCCTCAAACATCAGATGTTGTGGTTTACTGAAAGTTTAAGAATGCAGAAGGATTATGTAGAAGTCAGAAATGATCTTCTCTTTAAAAACAACCAAAGGCAATCAACTCTTACAGTAGACGGATACTTTTAGGTACAAAAACAAATTAACAGGCCAGGTTTATGGCATGATAATTTGTTTCTTTATACATATTAAAGGATAATTCCATCCGTTTTGCATGTTTGCTATAATACAGTAATATATACAACCTGCATACGTGTTACTTTCCTGACAACCATTTTCTAAAACACACTACTGGAGTGGTAAATATTAGAATTGTTTTTCCTACCTTCCATACTGTCATTAGTTTCAGTTGATTCAGTACATTTTTAAAATCAACTTAAAGAGAGCTGAAACATGCTAGAAATAGGTAATCCATCACAGCAAACAACATTTCTATTATTATTTATTTTATTTTTTTTTGTCAGAGTAATTTTATTTAACCAGTCCAACACAGAGGTGAACAGAAGACAACGTATGTTCTCCACCAAGGAATATCGTGTCAGGAGAAGACAGCTTTCAGGGAGAAATTAAAAACGACCATGTCATCTACATTTATAAACGTTTTAGCAGATGAACATTGAATATTAAGGTGGGTGTGTCACCTGAACATTTGATTTTAAAAGATTAAGGCATTTCACAAAATAAAAGGAAAACAAAAATATGGTTTTATGTGTTGGAAATTGGCTGTGACTAACATAACGTGTACAGGTAATATTTATTTGGCTTAAACATGGTATGGTCCTTTAAAGTTGTATTGCTGGAGTTTACTCTGTGACAGTTCTGAAGTTCTGTCTTATCTCAGCCCTGTGATGAAGACTGTGTGGTTGTGTGGTGGGCCTTGACAGACTCTGTATAGTTGATGCTTTACCGCCTTCATCCATCACATTTTATAAGACCAGAGTCTAAGGCATCTCTGATGGCAAGGTGAACTTGAGGCGTCCACTCTTGATGGGCAGCTCATATCAAATGACAGCCCTGATATCTGTGAACAGATGGTGCAGCTTGATTGGATTCTGATGTCTGTTTCTCTGCCATAGCGGGCAAAGAGATGATCCTTGGCAGGAAGAGCACCAGAGGTATTCATCTAGCTACTGTTTGGTGCTTCTTTGTCACAAATCAGCATTAAATCTTCAGCATATAGTGCAAATCTCTGTCCCGAGTTGCCAGCAGGCAGTTGATCATATTCACATTTCCTATCAATTTTCGAGGCCTGACTTGAATTGGATGTCATCGTGATTGGTCTCATCCATCGCCAGGGTGTGACCTGGGACCCACTGCTTTTGTCAACGATGAGGACAAGCATCAGTGCTCATGTGTCATACATTTTATTTATTGCTCTTGGTTTAACTTAATTAACTGTGTGGTGTGATTGAGCGGGTCTCAGGTCAAGGGAATAATTCATGGAGGATCAGCCTGTTATGAGAGTCACTATCATTTATAACAGACTCTGACTCCGACTAGCTCAATATGCTCTTTCAAACATCAGGGGGCTCACACCTCTCTTACTGCTGTAATAACTCTGTGAGACAAAGACAAAGGTAAAGGACATTAATTACGAGCATGCCAGAGTCTCTGGTAGAGTGGATAAGGTTATTTCATCATGTCCGGCAGACTAAACCCAATGATTCAGGTCTCCATAGCGTTAATATAAAACTGTGATTACATAATGCCTTAAAACATAATTTTGCTTCATCTAATTGTGTCTACAGTGAAATACATACTGCAGTAGTTGGAAATGTATCATTGTAAGACCTTGCTGATGAGGGTAAACATAATCTGTGCCTCAGACTTGTGCTTGCTAATGATGTCCCACAACATCAAAATTGAATTGCATGGATGTGTGATGTGTGTGTGTGGCATACATAAGAGTTAGATAGCCTACATTTTTAATCCAGCTTGAAAGATGCATGATATAACAGTTTCTGTTACCATCTGGTAGAGGCTTAAACCTCTAAAAGTAAAACCACTCTTGATCCTGTAGACAGTGTAGACTTAAATGTTTAAATGGTTCTGCTTGTGAGTGCTGGGAGGAATAACCCAGTTGGTTATCATGCCAGACTGCGTTCCCTAATCTCCTGGGGATATTTTTGTTGTAAATGAAAGGATTTCCACTGATGCAAGATGCAACTTTCTACAACAGATTGCAGAAGGCTGCAGTGTGTCCTGAAGAAGGCACAAGTTACAACCTGCATGCTGTGCTGGCTTTACAGCCACAAGGCTAGCGCAGTGTTTAACGAAGGGTGAAATCACAGTATTTATGAAAGCAGTGCAGGGTGCCACTCCCTTGCATCTTGGGTCCTTATGATCTCTCCTATTAAATCGTCTCTCATAACTGCACATAATTTGTATTTTCTTCTTACTGCTTTATCTGTGTAATTACTTTGCAAATTTGTGATTTCTATCTCTTGATTTTTTTTTAACAAAATAAAAATCTACAACTTCCATTGTCGCTGTACTCGTTATTCATTGCTTCGCCTCAGGTGAAAATTAAGTCTGTTTTGAGCTGAAGAGCATCTGAAGCAGCGACAATAATGTTTCACGCTAAGTGCTCAATTTAGATTTCAAATGATCTTTAGGGAGGAAGGCAACGGGCGTTTTCTGAATGCAGCACTTCACAATAGTACCATAATTGTCAGGAGACACCGGCGTTCAATTAAAATTTAGGCACCATTGATGTTTATCACTGTTCAAATGTCATGCGTGTCACTCGCTCATAAGCGTTCAATGCATGATGAGAAGAGAAGGAAAGAGAGAAAAAAGAGAAGAGATGCTTGAAGGATCATACTGGCAATCGAGCATGTTTGAGCACAATATATACAATCCACATGTTACATGACAACCGTTTCCCAAAATATGCTACTTTATCTGAAATGTTAGAACTGTTTTTCCTCCATTCCAAACTGTCATTGGCTTCAGTTCATTCCAAAATCGACTTGTAGAGACTTGACACATGCTTCAGATACATAATCCATCACAGCAAACAACATGTATTAGTGTTTGTTTGTTTGTTTATTTTTTTGTCGAAATATTTATTTAACTGATCCAACATGGAGCTGCGTGGAAAACAATGCATATCTCCACCAGGGAATGTAGTCCCAGGAGAAGACAGCTTTTACAGAGAAATTAAAACAACTGTGCCTTCTACAATTGTGCATAAGTGCTAGAAAGTGCTAGAAGGTGAAACATTGAATTTTAAGGTGGATGTATCACCTGAACATTTCATTTTGAAAGATTAGGGGATTTTGTTTTGGATTTGGATATGGTTTTATGTTTTGGAAATTGTTTGCAAGTAACATATTACATATGTGGGTTGTATTGGGGCTCAAACATGCACGATGGCCAATATGGCCCTTTAAAAACAGTTTCACCTTTGAACAAAATTGGTATTTCTCACATTTTAGATTTGCCACAAAATATCTTACCATTATTGAAGTTGACTATTAATATAACAGGCCAAGCTTTATAGGAATCATGTCAATGCTTTCCAGTACATTAGCTTCCCTTACATCCTAATTGTTGAGGGTTTTACCTATTTAGAAGGATTTAGCATCTCAAGCTAAGATCAACATAAAAATCCATCTTATACTTAAGCTTCTTAAACCTACGGGTGTTTTCTGAAAAGCACCATAACTTAATACTCTCTTAGAAATGATTGTAGGTTAGTGTGTGCTTCCTACCAATCCAATATGTCTTCAGAGTCTCTTAAAAAGCTGAACACCCACAGTAAGAACTGAAATCCACATTTAAATTCTTTATTGTCTGTGTTTGTGTTTGTGTGGGTTCCCTCCATGGGTGCTCTGTGTTTTTCCAACACCAAAGCACATGCATGTTAGGTATTAGAAATATTTCTGCTACAACCTCAGAACTGCAGATGGTTTTGAATGGCTGCTGACTGCTCCTGAACAGTTGGGGTGAGTTGAATGCAGAGGAGTAATTTCCCCACAAGGATCAATAAAGTATAAGTTAACTAAAGTCATTAAAGTGTGTGGATAACACAGCTATGGGAGGAAAGATCCAGACTCTAGCAAAAAACAAAACTCTGCAGTTGCACACCAACCAGTTTCATTTTGTTTCCTGATTTTTTACAGCTATGTTTGCACCCTTCTTTTGTTTCAGGGAAAATTACTTGTTAGGTTAAAAATGAACTACAGAAATATGGGATAGGAAAATAAAATTAGTGAATTTCATCACATTGAGTTGGTTCAAGGCCCTCATACCATTTTCTATCTTGCTACAGATGGGTGGGAGGTATCTCGCTAACTAATGGCCTTGGCCTGTTAAAATTTGCAGCTCAATAAAAGAAAGGAGTTTGGTCGAGAAAAAAAAAAAAAAAANAAAAAAAAAAAAAAAGAGATGGCTCTTATTAAAACCATCACTCCCTAAATGAATAATGTATACTCTACCATGCTCTTTTTTTAAATTAAAAAATTACGGACGAACTGAATGAATAAGGAGCATTACATTTTTACTGAGCATGAGCTTGATCAAGCATAATCAATGTATGTTATAAGTTATCTGACCCCAAAATGATGTCAAAATAGTCTATTTTGTCTTAAAAAAAAAAAAAAAANCAAAAAAAAAAACAGTCATAATAGTCAAATTTTATTTGATTTATGATCATTTTCAATTAAAATAAGAAATTACTGGAGCATTTAAATCAGAAACTTGAAAGATTTCTTGGTGATTAATGATTGATCCTCTAACTGATTAATTGATTTACGACTACAATCCAATAATAATCCAAATTGTACTTTTATTTAGTTTTAAATCTACTTCCTATCAAGGAAAAATGAATCAAGGTAATAGTACATGACCTTGAGCAGGACACTAAGATATTAAGAACAAAATTTGTTCCTTCTATTCATTAACATTTTAAACCAGAAAGAATTTCTCCAACTTATGATTCCGCACCCACCAGACATTCAGAATGACCCCTTTTTCTTTAAAAGTCAGGAGCTTAATGGATGAAATGATTCCATAAGAGAATTTCAACTAAAAGTCCATTTTGGAATCTTTTTTGAACTTTTTGCTTTTTGTCCAGTGCTTAGTGACAAATGCAACCACATCAAAAATTGCCCTCGTGCCCACGCTGCAGCAGAAGGGCTTCAATTTTTCTCCTCTACAATCACCTCACATTCATTACAATGGGTCACATTGGAGTAGCTAGGCCAAAAATGCTAATTCACATCCAATTTCATGGATCTAAAAGCACCCAAAATAGCCTGAACCCTGCTATGCAGAAGCACATGGAGGTTCAGAGCTGCGATAGGTTTGATAAGACGATCCACGGGGTGCAGAACAGCTTGGATTGTTCAGCATTGCTGGCTTTTAGTACATTGAGCTCATTTATGTCCCACCATACTCCGAAGGAATATTGATCAGGAGAGATCCGTTCTCAGTGTGAGTTCAGGAACTCAGATATTTTCTAAGGTCTGTTAACAAAAAAAGTTAAATTTAAACTGCATGTTGTTCATGATGTCTACTGACACTATAAGAGTTTGATAGGCAAAAACATTCCAATGGGAGAGATACCAGGCCCTTTATTTCTTTGTTATTTGGGTAAAATATTTCATTTGAGCATGTTTCAAAGAGAATATGTTTTTTTTTTTCACAAACACAATTTTGTGCCCCCTGAAAATTTGTTCCCTGATTTTTTTCAGGCTTTCTTTTACTGTAATTCCTATCTATCTATCTATCTATCTATCTATCTATCTATCTATCTATCTATCTATCTGTCTGTCTGTCTGTCTGTCTGTCTGTCTGTCTGTCTGTCTGTCTGTCTGTCTGTCTGTNNAAAAAAAAAAAAATATATATATTATTTTTTATATATACATTTATATATATATATATATTTCTATATATGTCCAGAAGTTTGAGGCCACCCCCAGGTTTACCATGAGCAGATAGTGTAGCAACTTAATCACAAAATGATGTGGGAGAAGGCAGACAGCAGGCTATTGGATAGAATGTTAAAACACATAAGCAAGAGAGTTTGGGAGTAAAACTAATTTCTTAAGCCATAGTGGCTACATAATTTGTTCTTGTTGACAAATTCTTCTTGAAAACCAATGTTACATTTATTTATTTATTTATTTATTTATTTATTTAGTATTTTTGTCATTTCCTGTGTAATAACTTGTAAAGCAAACATTATAATGATGTTTGTTTTTTTTTTTTAAATATGGGGGCAGCCTCAAACTTCTGGCCTGTATTTATTTATTTATTTATTTGTTTGTTTGTTTGTTTGTTTTATGTTTTTGTTTTATTTTTTAGAATCAAGAACAAGTATTAAAAAAAGCAGGTTTGGCAAAAATGTCAATAAGCAACATTGTCTTGTAATGGATTTTTCATTTATGTTGTTGATTTTCTTATGCTCACATCACTTCCAGAAAAGCAACAGAGACAAACCTGAAAGGGTTTTACTTCTTAATCCTACAGGCAAACATATAAATGGGATACTCTCTAAAACCCATAAATACCCGGGCTCAGTAGTGCAACATCACACTGTGTTTGAAATGTGCAAACAGGCTTTTCACCCAGTCTAAATGTAATGTCTGGCAGTTCTGTTTCCACAGATTGACACTTGTTGGTAGTCTGTGCAAACAAACAAGCTATTATGTACACATCAAATGTGTCAGCAGCCTTACCAAAATTCATCAAAAGGCAGCAGATCCTTCTCCCTAGCTGCTCATATTTCCCAAGTAATCAAACTTCTTTAGTTTAAGATTTTCTTCCCTTTCTTTCCTCCTTGAGTTTGACTTTCACACTTACAAGACTGCAGCATTTTTGGCAAATATGCTACCTCCTTTCTAGATAGTTTTACCTACATGCACCAGCTGGGTGGACAATTCTAATGTGGGAGTGTTTGATTTGTGTCACTGGATGATGCATTGAATTGGTAATGAATAAAGTTAAGGTTGATGCAACCTTTGTTGCTATGCAGTAATTCTAAGAAATCCTTACATTTATTGTCTTGTGGTACTAAAAACTGCCGATAAACTTAATCCTGGGAAAATTTTGAAAGCCACCATACTGGGACAAGACATTTAATTTAGCACATAGGAAGGCATGAATTAACATGAGCAGAAGCAACGCTGTAAAGATTTCTACAATAAGTACCCAACAACATGTCCATGTATGGAAGCCCTGCATAAAAGTCCAGACTGAGTGCTCCTCACCCATTTACAGGATACAAATGTTAAGGGAGACGAGAGGCGTGGAGATTTTTTTTCTCGGATTAAAACAAAGTCATTTTGGAAAGTTTCTTCAGTTGAGCAAAGCAACCGAGTTTACGTGTTTATCTAAGCTGTGTTTGTCATTCAGAATGACAGATTTCTGCAATTTGGAGTGAGAGAAACTTATCACTTCAATGTCAGATTCAATAAATTTCCATTTTAAAAATGCCTCATAACCCTGGAGATCCTGAAGGCAATTATTAAGGGATACTAACTGGTCAGGTTCATGTCAGGCAAATGAGAAGCATAACTGCCTGAAAACATACCATATATACTCGAGTAGAAGCCGACCCTCTGATTTTGACCTGCAAATTTAAATTTTTAAAGAAACCCATATATAAGCCGACCCCCTGATTGTTCCATCAATTTATATGTTTAGCAAATTACCTGTTTTTCTGGGAATTGTCATAGTATTCCTGTGATCNTTCCATCAATTTATATGTTTAGCAAATTACCTGTTTTTCTGGGAATTGTCATAGTATTCCTGTGATCTCCTGAAAATAATCCACATACTGGTAAACGTGATACTTATTTCAGTAGCTGATTACCATAACTGACATTAGCTGACATTAACTTTTTTGGACTCCTCTTCCTTGTCTGAATCGCCAAACAGTTCATTCCAGTCCTTGATGCTCTTTTCCTCTTCTGAGTCTGTGTAGTTTCCATTCTGTGTTGTATCTTATCTCAAGCTTCTTGCTAATAAAGCACAAAACATGATGTTGAATGAGACTACCAAATAACCGTAAAGCACTTTATAAGGTCATCTCTGATTGGCCCATTCTTTTGTCTGTGACCAATCACAACAGCACTTCCTGGCCACTACAAAATGTTCTGGATAAGATGTTTAGTCAGGAAATATCTCAGTCTAAGGTATATGATTTAAACTATTTTCCATGGGTAGTGTAATGGGTATTATTTCCAACCCTAGAAATTTCCTTCTTTGGGATCAAATTTGAATTTCTCATGTATAAGTCGACCCCTCGATTTGCTTGTGAAATTTGGTAATAAAAACTTGGCTTATATTCGAGTATATTTGGTAATTTTGCAGATGATGTGACCAAGATGTAGCACATGGATGAAAGAAAATAGCATCAGCCCCAAAATAGATCCCTGAGGTATCCCATAAATAATATTGGTAAAAGTAATGATGACACCAGTCTAGTGTTTAAGGTGTTCAACAGGATCAAACATATCAAACACTGTCCTAACACAACTGAAACTATTTCCCTGCATCAGGAATATTGAAAGTACTTTAGAATTGATAAATTGGTGCTATATCAGGTTTGGTTTAGTGTGAAAAATAAGACAGGTATGCAAATTTTTACACTTTTAGGTGTGAATTTACTGGACAACAGAGAGCAGCAGGTCCACAGAGACCCTCGTTCCAAATATAATTAGATTGTTACTCATGGATCAGTTCTAAGTTTAGCAGATGCCTCTAAAGTGTCAACAAAACCTTTCCTCATCAAATTAAAGAATAAGTTGATGATATGATCCAGGGAATTAATTTTTGAAATCGTACGGGAGCTCTACAGCAAATCATTTCTGAAATAAAAATTACTTTTAGATGCTGGATGCACTTCTCCTGTGCAAACATCAAATATTTATCATGCAGGGGTGCATCCTGCTGTGCTCGTACACAGGAGGTGTCAGTTATGCATTCTGTCTCTCTGTTTGTGAATTCAGTCTTGATTATGTCATTATATGTCAGTTTCATATTTGGCTGCTTATCACAAAGAGACACAACAGGCGAGAAAAGGCAAAGTGTTCAAGGATTATTGTCTGTATTTTCTTTCTCTCAGCAGGTTGTCAACAAATAATTGGTCTCCATACAAATGACATTTCAGTCTTGGAGTCATTTAATTGTTGCTGGTCTGTGCGCAGTGGATGAAACACAGAAAGTGATAACAATATGCAGTTCCAATTAAGTTCACTCATGTGTGACTTATACTTGAGGAATTGCTTTCTACTCCAGTCAGAAGTGTTTTTAGGACTTTACGGCACCACATCCGCATTTATGCAAACATAGCATGAGCATTGTGTGAGATTATGCTGAGGTGCGGTATCATATTGAATGCTAAACTCAGCTCTGTTGCTGTGGTCTAACCGGATATGAAATTACTGAGCAAATTACCAATACGACTGGTCATGTATTTTTATCTCTGTAGAAAAGAAGACAGGGCCTGTTTGTTTCTCGTGTGCTTATAGCTTTGTGAGGAATGAATTGATTATTTTTTCCTTTATTGCTTTTGTGTTATGATAAACAGACATGGAGAACTTCAAGACCCAGAGAAGGAGTCCAGTGAGGGTTCGTGAGGGTCAAGGAGTGGTTTTATTGTGTGGACCACCACCCCACTCTGGAGGTAAGATGGCCTTTTCCAAACCCCATCATGAGAAGATTTAGATTTTAATCATCACCACAGGCTGCTGACACATTTGCACCTTCTGGGTGGCCCATTCTTTTCTATGGACCCAAGTAGTTCCTCTCAACCTCAAGATGGTGCTACCTTGAGCAATGCATCCTGCCTGGATTCTCCACTCTGCCACTTGCTCAACATTCCACCAAATTCAACACCCATCTGATGGCAACCTTTCCAACATTCCACTAATGAGGAAATAGCTGTATTGACTTATAAGCATTGTAGAGTGGTAATGCAACAAAAATGTAAACTTGTATCATGATCTTGGCCAAAATTTGACGTAAGCAGTCAGGCAGTGCTTGTAAGGGCTGGCCAACTGGCATGTAGTCGATGCTTGTAAATGCAATGTTGCATTCAGCAGCTAACATAGCATTTGCTACATCAAGCTAACATTAGTTTTGGATGTAAAGCTACATCCAAAACTAACGGCACTTCTCATGATGTATGTTGGTCTTGATTTGGCATTAGCAGTCTGCTCCTTGTACTAAACAACTTGCAGAGCCCATGTGTACATAGGTGAGCAATGCATGAATGGCTTACCATGATGCAAATTTACTTTTGCTCATATGTAAGCGGCTTTGATCAACTCCTTTGGTTATGTAGTATCTTTGAGAGGTCAATGATACTATATTCAATCCTAAAGCTGAATTATGCTTTGCGCACAGAACATGAGCTGATGTGGAAATGTGATGAGCACACATGGAGCTTTTATACTCTGCAGTTTTCTTCTCGTGGAAAACCAATATACCCTGTAGGGGTCAGTGTATCAAACTCACACCTACAGCATGTAGTTACCATCGAATGAGTCCATTGTTTGTAAATGGAATCATTCACCCACTTATGACGAGTGATTTTCATGAGGAGGAGCTGCTGAGTTTATGCTGCTGTTGCGATAAAAGAGAAAGAGGTGGTCATTCTTTTAAATTTTTCCATGTTGTTCCACAGTGTCTTTTCTTTTTCAAGATTTTGTGCAATTTCATGCCAGGAATTGTTTGTCATTTGGCTGTGTTGATGATCTTTCATTTGGGGTGGTTTAGATGCCTGTATTTACGAATCTTTGCTACTATATTTTTAAAAAGTCTGCACAGAGTTACAAAATCTGGGATGTGCATGGACAGGCAAAAAAGGGTCGTGGGGTGCTTCTTTCTGTCTGATGTTAATTTGTCAGGTAAAACTAGTTGTATATACACAAAAATGTGACACTCTTCTGATCTTGCATATGCTACCTGTTAATATGGGTAAAATGGAAGCCATTTTTATGTTCCCCCTCTAATTTCCTGGCTGTTTATGTTGTTGAGATCAATGGAGTGACTCATGTTAACGTTGGGACACTGTGACCTGTCAGCTAGATTTTCAGTGGGGGTGAGGAAACATTTTGGCATATGTGTTAAAGAGTGTGTTTGCGGCTGATGGGACCCTGTCTGGCTCAGTAATACAGCTTCTCTCTGACAGTGCTTTGTTTGCTTCCCATCAGCCCTTTGCATCCATGACATTATCAATGGGAGTTAGCAGCCAGTGCTATTAACTCCTACACAGGGGTCTGGAGATGGGCTTTTTGCTGTCTCAGTCAGCAGGGCTGAATGTGATTCCCCACTGTTGGAGAACTGAATGTAAAATGCTCAGCAGGGGGGTGAAAGGAGTTTTCTGCGATTTGTAAGAAGTTTTAAAGTGGAAGATAGGGTTTAAATCATATTTTTATGGCAGGATTCAGACTCGGACCAATCTAATAAATTCTGCTTGTTTTCTCAAAATATTAGCATGTCTTCTCACTTTCAATTTAGTTTTAAAAAGCATCAAATTATTTTTCTTATGGTAGCTCACAAGGGTATTGTATTTGGAATGGTGTTTCCAATTGCATATTAGGTCAGGGTGTAATATATGGGATATGAGAAGGAGGTTTATTTATTTGCTTTTTACGTATATTTTCCTTAAAGTAAAATAAATGGGATTTTATGATAAATAAAATAAGCAGTTTTCTTACAATCTATTGATAAAAATGTATAAAGTATGATATTTCATTGCACCTTTAGCTTTCAGGTACTGCTTGTTTTGTGTACTAGTTTAGCACAAATGTCTCATTTGTGGGTACGCTGAAGCGAACGGATTCATGTTCTACTCCCTTACAAAACCATGCTGTCCTCTCGCAGCAGTGAGATGAGGAAAAAGGTGTTTTTGTTTTTTATCACACAGTCGCTTGCAAAAT
Source organism: Lucifuga dentata (assembly GCA_014773175.1). NCBI lineage: Eukaryota > Metazoa > Chordata > Actinopteri > Ophidiiformes > Bythitidae > Lucifuga > Lucifuga dentata. Next base: position 81,775 of record VXCM01001840.1, read on the forward strand.
TAACAGTCGGCCCACATTGCTAACATTTTGTCCTGTAATGTTTTAATGAGACATCTCACCTTGTGTTGACAGGAAAAGCTGGAACAATGAGCCATATGCTAACATTTGGCAGCCTCTCTCTGCAATGGCATATTTTTCCAGCCCCATCCCCAGGTGCAAAGTGTCCAAATGTTCACACACACACACACACACACACACACCCCAGCCAGCTTATAACAAAACAGCAGCATTGTCAGGAGTGTTGCACTGCCACGATGGTGGCCAAAAATATGTAAAAGAATCATCTGGGCACAACAATTTAAATGCAAGTGTCTGCTCATCATTCACTGGGAAACGGCTCTGATAGTCAGCAAAGTGTCCCCCCATGCAAAAGATTTCCAGTCTCCTTCCAAAAGCCCAGTGTTTGTCTGCTGTGATGGGGCTGCATGCACCAGGCTAATGTTTTCAATTTTCATCAGTGCTGTAGATTGCTTCCTTGGCTGATGGAAGCAAGTCTGACAAGAAATGTACCTCCTTCCTGGACAACCTTTGTGGTTAGACAGATACTTAGCAATGGGCACAAAAATGAGTCACCATTGACTAACTTCTCCATGGTTATATTTCATATGCCAGCTCTGGCTTGGTAATTTGCAGGCATTAAAGGAATAGGCATTAAGCACCTTTTTTACACATTACTAGACATTAATTTATTTGTTTAAAACTATAATGAAAGCTATATGGCTCAATGATGTGGTTTTATATATATACACACATATATATATATGTGTGTGTGTGTGTGTGTGTGTGTGTGTGTGTGTGTGTGTGTGTGTGTGATCGATGTAGCAATCCCAAGTGATGGCAACATTGGGGAGAAAGAGCACGAGAAGCTAGAGAAATACCAAGGGCTTAAGGAAGAATTGGATGGAATGTGGAAGATGAAGTCCATAGTGGTCCCAGTAGTAATAGGAGCACTCGGGGCTGTGACCCCACAACTGGGAGAGTGGCTCCAGCAAATTCCAGGAACAGCACCTGAGGTCTCTGTCCAGAAGAGTGCAATCCAAGGAACAGCTAAGATACTCTCAGAACCCTCAAACTCTCAGGCCTCTGGTAGATGACCCAAACTTGGTTAAGACACACACACGCATACCCCACCTGAAAGGGTGAGAGGGAGATTTTTTGTTATTATTATTATTTTTGTTTTTACAGTGTATATATAGTGTGAGGGTGTTTATTAATGCAGAACATGCTACTTACATTATGATACAATGTGCTTTATTTTTTCATGTCAATAATTATATACTATGGCTATATTTTACACAGTTAACAGTGAATACAATAAAAAAAGAATATTGTTCACTTTGACTGAACAACATTCACAACATTTGAACAACATTTGAATGATCTTTTTAGATTTAATGTTTTTAGTAAGACTGTTGAGGTCCAGAGTCTGGATTACAAAGCATAAGCTTGCTATGCTCGGGACTGTATACTTATGGTATAGAACACAGTCTTTTGATTACAGGGCGTTTTTATGTGTGTGTGTGTGTGTGTGTGTGTGTGTGTGTGTGTGTGTGTGTATGTGTGTGTGTGTGTGAGGAGCTGGTGACTCCATGTGTATCAGAGGAGGCATGTGGCCAGATTTTTTATTTTTTAAGAAAGTTGAATGATTAGTCTTGAGGTTTTATTACACAAAAGAGATTTCCCAAAAATGACTGTATGATTTTGTCCAAAGGCCATATATGGCTCATTATATAAAGCACATTTAAATTTTTAAAGCATCTGAAAAGTATCTCATAATGAATCACATGTTATTTACACTAAAGGCAGATGGTTCTGCTCCCCTGTGATGAACTTTGCAGAGTGTTAACAGCAGCTTTTCCTTGTGCTTTAACAATATGACATTTAACAGCCTTTGGGATTCACCTCCTCTAATCATCTAAATTACATCTACATTATTGTTTTTCTCCCACTTGTGGTGTGTATGCTCATCTTGTACAGCTCCATATTTTTGTGTTTAATTTTGTGAATAAATGCATCATTTCAATTTTAGCTGATGGTTAAATGTACCCTGTGGTGTTTTCATATTAACAAATGTGTTGTTTACAGTTACATTTCTGACTCAAAGTGTGCGTAGTTAAGTTCTAACGAATGTGTTGAATGACCCCAGAACATTTACAAAGCTGATTCTTTGAAGGTTTTCTAACTTGCATTATTTACATCCATGTTTACACCATCTAGTGCTCTTCTTCTACTCTTTCTTTACTGGCAAATTTGTGAAATAGCTCTCACTTCTTTCATTGACAAGACCAGGCTCTAAGGTAATCTCCAATTTTATTTACCAGTGTATCCAGAAATTTTACATGCAATCCTAATTCGCCTGAAACATTAAAAGCATGTTTATTAGCATAACTGATAAATATTTTAACATCAGAATTTGTACACTCAGCATGCAGGCAGCCTTATTTGCATGCTTAAACTTAAGCTGTTGCCCAATTAAATTCATAAAAGAAACCTTCATAACAAAATGCATAAAAATCATTTTGTGCATCTCTTTTATTAACCATCTGTACAACATAACACATTTGCACTAGTGCCCAGAAATGTATGTCACGCCACACCCCGTCAGTGCACTGTGTGCAAACAGGAATCTTCTCATCAAAACATTGGTACTAGTGCTCAAAAATTCCAACAGGTTCCTTCAAACCAGCAGAGATTTCTATATTTTTTGCCTTCTGTCATTGCTTTATACTAGTTCATTAAGGGACTTGGAGAACATAATTTGTTCTCTCCTCTGTGAGGGCTCTCATCTATGTGGGTCCCCCTGAAAACTGACAGTACTTTCACTACATTCACTTTCTGTGACTCATATTTTAAATCATCATGATGATGATTTCATATGGACTAGATTGACACTGGCTCATTGATTATTTGCTGTTTATATCATTCTGTAATATTTCTTTGTTTTTGGATCTTTTTAATTTGCCTGTTTTCCCACCTGTGGCTCCTATTGTACACCCGGTCATTTGAGGAGAGGGAATCTCTCTTTAAATAGCCTCTCCCGAGGTTTCTTCCATTTCCATTATACAATAAGGTTTTTAGGGAGTTTGTCCTCGTCTTCTTAGAGAGCTTGGGCTGGGTTGGGAACAGCTAATGTGTTGGCCTGTAAAGCCCTTTGAGAAGTTGTATGTGATGTTGGGCTATACAAATAAACTTGACTTAACTAATTTTACTTAATGGATTGTAATCATAACAGTCAGTATATTCCTTTTGCTTCTAATCTTGCACTTTGTACAAGACCTTCAGCCTATTTGTTTTGAACAAGTTCTTGCATGTTTGACTTCAGAGATGTTTATCAAGATGCATGACTCTTGCTTGGGTAAAAAAAAAAAAAAAAAAAANAAAAAAAAAAAAAAAAAAATAGACTAAATCAAGGGAAATGTGATATTTGGGTCTTGATGCATTTGCTATCAGGGAAATGTAAATAGATTTACTCAATATTTCTGTTTAGGAATTCATGTTCATCTTGTTACCAACATATAGTTTTTATTTATTTATTTTATTTTTTTAAAATGTTGAGTCTCAAGTCCCTTTGGACTTCCCTCCAACATGACATTAATCATTTGGGACTTCACTCCTGGAGGGATTGTTGTTAGTAACCTGCATGGCTCCAAAGCGCCTGGCCCATATCTGTCACTCCACTCTCAAACAAAGCATTTTCCTGCTCTTAAAGAAAGGATTTAATCTCACAATACAATTTCAAACTCTGCTGCTCAGATTGTGATGTTTCTTTTATGTCTCTTTTGAGCCCCCTGGTATTATGGAAGTGCAGTACTAAATTGGCAGAGTCGTCTTTTAATGCTTTTGACACCATGCCAAGATCTTGAAGTGACTGAACTCATGGTATCATTGATGCAAATCCTGCACAAAAAGAAATGCTGGAAATGAATGCTTCCTCCTTTTGAGTTTAATTGAGCAGGAAGTAAGTTTTTCAAATGAACACTTCAGTGGAAATAAAAATAATGATAGATAAGCTTCGTATGCTCAGCCGAAGTCTGTTTTCTGCAGCATGAATAAATTGTTTCCGTGAGTGTGTTAGGACACATGGGGCACTATGTTGGCAAACTGGTGCAACTGGCTGATAATTCTGCCCTCGTAGTCATGAAATGTCTCGGTAATGGTGTCCTTTACTGCCACATTGGATGTGATTTTCCTGATGTGGGTGTGTTAAGAATTTTTGACTTTGACGACTGCTTTACCACCTATAACAGCCAAATCAAACAAAACCTTTATTTAGAGAACATCTGGATAGGATGCATGGATTTAGGGGAGTATAAATTCAGTAGTGGGTGACAGGAACGTAATAAGGAATAATGTAAATTATTAAACTGATTTTAGAAATTTGATTAAAGAATTTAAAATACAAAAGGTCACTGTAAAGTCATTAACCTACAAGATATACATTCTCAGTCCTTATACTAAATATCATACAGGGCTTGAAATGATAAAAATGAATGTTGGACCCCAGGGGTGGGGAGAAAATAACCTTTTACTACTTATTTACAGTTGATAGTCGTCTTTTAAGACTCATGATGTGTAAAAAATACATTTTTCAAGCAGTCCTGTTACATAGCAAAGCATTCCCTATGCCCTCCTACATAATATGGAAATCTAATGGGCATAAGATATAACACATTTTTCCCTTCATTCTTATTTCTTAGGCAGGAGAAAAATGAATATTTAAAATAAAAATGAAATTCAGCCAGTGAAGCCATATGAAAGTTATGAGACACATTTTTTTACTTTAAAGGAGCACACCTGTAATTTTGCACATTTGAGCCTAATATACTGTATATACAACCTGCATACATGTGACAACCATTTCCTAAATTATACTACTGGAGAGGTAAATTTTAGAATTTCTTTTCCTATCTTCTAGACTGCAGTTGGTTTTGGTTCATTCCGGTATACCATAAACATCAACTTGTAGCGACTAGAGACTTGAGACAAACACTAATTTTATTTATTTATTTATTTATTTATTTGAAGTAACTTTATTTAACTGGTCCAACACAGAGCTGCAAGAAAGACAATGTATGTCTCCACCACGGAATATAGTTCCAGGAGAAGAAGGTTTTACCTAGAAATTTAAAATGACCATATGCTAACATGTGTTCACATTAAAACATTGAATTTTAAGATGGTTGTATCACCTGAACATTTGATTTTGAAAATTGGAGGATTTGGCAAAATAACAGGAAAACTAAAAATATGGTTTTATGCTTTGGAAAATCCATCCATCCATTATCCTCCACTTATCCGGGTCCAGGTTGCAGTGGCAGCAGACTAAGCAGATCAGCCCACACTTCCCTGTCCCCAGCCAGGCCCTCTAACTCCTCCTGGGGGACTCCAAGGCGTTCCCAGGCCAGCCGGGAGATGTAATCCCTCCAGCATGTCCTGGGTCTTCCCCAGGGCCTCTTCCCAGTTGGACGTGCCTGGAAGACCTCCCTAGGGAGACAACCAGGGGGCATCCTTATTAGGTGCCCGAACCACCTCAACTGGCTCCTTCAGATGTGGAGGAGCAGCGGCTCTACTCCAAGTCCCTCCTGGATGTCTGAGCTTTTCACCCTGTCCCTGAGAGTGAGCCCAGACACCCTATGGAGGAACCTCATTTCCACCGCTTGTATCCANTCACCCTGTCCCTGAGAGTGAGCCCAGACACCCTATGGAGGAACCTCATTTCCACCGCTTGTATCCACGATCTCGTCCTTTCGGTCGCTACCCAGAGCTCATGACCATAGGTGAGGATAGGAACGTAGATTGATCGGTAAATTGAGAGCCTCGCCTTCTGGCTCAGCTCCCTCTTCACCATGACGGTCCGATACCGCGTCCTTAGGACCTCGGACGCCACACCAATCAATTTCAATACCAATCAATATCAATTTCACGTTCCATCCTACCCTCACTCGTGAACAAGACCCCGAGATACTTAAACTCCTCCGTCTGAGGTAGTGACTCCCCTCTAACCTGGAGGGAACAGTCCACCTTTTTCCTGCAGAGCACCACGGTCTCAGACTTGGAGGTGCTGATTCTCATCCCAGTCGCTTCACACTCGGCCTCAAACCTGCTCAGTGCATGTCGAAGGTCACTGTCTGATGAAGCCAGCAGAACCACATCATCTGCAAAAAAGCAAAGATGCTATTCTGAGGTCACCAAACTGGACACCCTCCAATCTCTGACTGTGCCTTGAAATCCTGTCCATGAAAATCACAAACAGGATTGGTGACAAGGGGCAGCCCTGACGGAGTCCAACTCCCACCGGAAATAGGTTTGATTTAGTGCCGAGGATGCGGACACAACTCTGGCTTCGGTTGTACAGGGACCGGATAGCCTGTGTCAACGAGCTCGGTACCCCATACTCCCGCATCACCCCCCACAGGACACTTCGGGGGACATGGTCATAGGGCTTTTCCAGATCCACAAAACACATGTAGACTGGTTGGGCATACTCCCAAGCCCCCTCTAGTATCTGTGCGAGGGTAAAGAGCTGGTCCACAGTTCCATGACCAGGATGGAACCTGCATTGCTCCTCCTGGATCTGAGATTCGACTATCGATCTAAGTCTCCTTTCCAGTACCCCTGCATAGGCTTTCCCAGGAAGGCTGAGAAGTGTGATCCCTTGGAAGTTGGAACACACGCTCCAGTCCCCTTTTTTAAAAATGGGGACCACCACCCCAGTCTGCCACTCCAGGGATACTGACCCAGACCTCCATGCAATGTTGCACAGGTGTGTCAACCATGACAGCCCCACAACATCCAGAGACTTCAGCATCCCGGGTCGGATCTCATCCACTCCTGGCGATTTGCCACTGTGGAGCTTTTTAACTACCTCAGTGACCTCCACCAGGGAGATGGTCTCCGATCCACCCGAGTCCTCCATCTCTGCCTCCCCTGTGGAGGGCATGGAAGCCTGGTTAAGGAGTTCCTCAAAGTGCTCCTTCCACCACCTGACAATATCCCCAGTCCGGGTGAGCATGCTCTCCACCCTTGCTGTAAACAGTTTGAGCTATGAACCTCCCACCCGTCCTGAGTCGTCTGACAGTTTTCCAGAACAGCTTTGAGGCCGATCGAAAGTCGTTTTCCATGGTCTTCCCGAACTCCTCCCACACCCACCTCTTCCAGGCGAGGTGGCTCGCCTGGAAGAGGGAAACCAGGGCCTCCCTCTGGAGCCAGGCCTGGAGGGGGAGCTCGTAGGTGAGCGCCTGATGGCCAGGCCTGCAACCATGGGGCCCGATCGGGCTCAGCCTGAAAAGACAACATGGCGTCACTCCTTGTGGACCCACCACCCGCAAGGAGAGAATGAAGGGTCTGGTGTGCTGCCGAGTGGGCGGTAGACAAGGGCAATAGCCCATGCTTTGGAAAATGGTTGTCATTAATGTAACATGTAAGCAGGTAATATTTATTGGGCTTAAACATAAAATCACCGGTATGGTTCTTTTAAGAGGATACTGGATCTATTTTTTCCTTTAGATTACTGTCCAGGGGGGACAGGTTCAAATAAATGTGATTTGTCTTGTTGCTGATAGATTTCAATGGTAATTTGAAGCTTGACTGGAATAATGTAATGTTTAGCTGTCATAAAGTTTCATTTTAGCAACATATGGCCACTTCACAGACAATCCATGCAGCTCATTTGTACCTGCGTTTAGTGCTGCTACCATCAAACTAACAGCTGTGGTTTCTGATTCTGTTTCCATAGGAACAATCTGTCAGAATGCAACATCAGACTCTGCTCCAGCTGCTCTGGTTAAAGGGGTTAATCATACTTCTAAATTCTATTTCCTCAGGTCATTTCATAAATCTAATAAACCTGGTCAAGGAGGGACAGGGTCACATATTGTCTGAAAGCAGAATGATGACAGATTGTTACTATGGTGTTTTCTAAGGCATCTGAAGGAGAGATGGAATTTTCTTTTTTCTTTTTGGTAAATAATGACTGTCGTCCAATCTTCTCAAATTCCCTCAAACTGTGTCCTTTTCCTGTCGTTTCCTCATTTCAAATCTATTGCTGAAAATGCTATGAGAACAGCTTTTAGGTTGAATAACTAGTAATCTACAGACTGCTTTTATTTATACCTACAGCTCATTCATCCCTTGTTATCAGGGATCATAGCTTTTTGTTCTGGAGACCCAGCACAGAGCCTGCGATGATCCATTTTCAGCACAGATTTTCATCAGCTGTCACTGTAAATTATTCCTATTGATGGAGATGTTGAGGACACTGATGTGCTTTAGGATGAATCACCTCCAATTTTCTGGCATTTTTGCTGAGAGGCAAGTCTGTCTGCTGTAGTAATGATGTGTCTGATTCTTTCACGACCCACAAAGACGCACACGCACGCTCACACACACCCACACACACATTTGCTGTACTATTATAGCCACATTCTCTGCTCCCCATTCATTGGACAGATATACCTATTCACTGACAGATAGTATTTATGGAATTTGGGGGCAAAAATAGCTACAAAAATGTGTGTCAACCTTGCTAAATATTAGTAGACAACTGAATTTGTCTCCAGTTGTTTTCAAGTTCAGGAGTTTCAGTTTTGGTTTAATTTTTAAGGAAAGTTTTAGATCTACGGGGGAGTGAATCATAGTACAGACACAGTGGCAGATTTACATTGTCAATAAGGCTAAAGTTTTACCTTTTGCCTTGAAAGGGGTGTTATTATGTTATTTCTTCATTTACATGTCAGGGAAGCTAGTCATAAAACATGCTATCACGCAAACATTAAAACCTGTTTAAGATCTGGTGGTAAATTTCATTGATATGATTCTGGGCGGCGTTTTGAACTGCTTCATGTGTTAGTGATCAATAAATTTGATATTAGCCCACTCAGTTGATCCGTCAGTCTATTTAAATGGAAAATTTTGATCTGATCCCACACACATCCTCAAGCGTCAAACTCTCTGTCTCTCTCCCACGCAGGCCACCCTCCACCTCCCGTGCATCAGGATACTCAGTACTGTCTGGATCTCTTTTCTCTCTTATCTTTGTTTCAATCTCTTAAAATATGGAGCTCCAAAACAGATAATTTAGGTTTTCTTTGCTGACTGAACATGTCCATTTCACTATGACACCAGAGGAAGTAGCATAATATGCAGCTTTTAAATATGAAGCAGCTCTTAACATGCTGATCTTCATTGGCTTTTACTGTGACACCCTTTACAACAGCATGTCGGTAATGGGACAATGATGAGGTGGTTGACATAAGGCAAACTTTTATGAATGAGCTTCAGTTATCATGCCACTTATTTAGCATGATGCTGTGTCGTTAGCATATTTTAAGAATTACCCATATAATCTTAACAGACAAAGGCCTTATATAGTCTAAATTTAGCTGGATTATTCATTTGGAATAATGGCATAAGAACACAAGGAATTGACAGATAGCTTAAACAAAATCTCTGACAATTTCAGGATACATTCATAGAAAAGAAATGGATACATTACAATGGTGGTTTTCAGTACTATGAATGTATTGTTCAGTTGTAAGGCAAATCCTCCATTTGAAGAGAATCTCGTTGCTGAAAAAAGTGAAAAACAGGCTCTCATAAAAGGTGACAGGACATAATTCATCAGCACATACAGCCTTACATAAGGATCTGCCTCATCACCCCTTTAAAGGATGTCAATATCCCATGCATGATTCAAGAAGCCATTATTTCACTTTAACGACACTGCAAAAACCCTCATAACAGCTTCAGGAAGTGGCTCAGTGTGGCCACGATGCTCTAAAACGTGTGTTAGGTAGTTCAAGTTGCACTTAAAGTATTTACCAAAATATTGTAAAGCACCCGAGAAACCACTTCGGTATTCTTCCACTGTTCTGTACTGTATTTGCATTAAGTGCCTGTCTGTGTCATCCTTTGCTTTGAGAGGTTCTGGATGACTGTGGTTTAGACCAGGACCTAATGCATCTGACCTTCTTTCACTAATGGAAGCAGGCCTTTTAGATTTACTCAAGGCTGAAATCACTTGTTTCCTCTACCCAGTGCATCTACCCCAAACAGAGGCTGCTCACTGGCTAGCAACAACACACATAGCTCGCGGGGATTTTTTTTGTTTGTTTTTTTTTATATGTGCGTGACCTAAGCCATTTCATCGAGTAAACTTGTTATGAATACAGATATGTAGCCCTTGTTAATGGCTGCTACTCTCTAGGGAAAAGACTAGAGAATATAAACTTTGACACAAGTTGTGCATATGCTTTCCTTTGATACAACGCTCACGTGCACAAAAACACACTCTTGATTCAGCATGCCCTTGGCTGTCATGTTCTATTTCTCATCCCTGCTCTCAGATCGCTAATGGGGAATTGATGCTGCCTGTTCATTACAGCAGGCCTAAATGGAGCCACAATGAAAATCTGCCACTCACTGTCACTCATGGTTGCATTATTCCATTACCACCCACCCACAGAAGGCTCTCAAGTCAAATCATCGAATACAACCAATGGTGCTTTTCACTTCCTATTTCCTGCTTCCTGTTTCTCACCATGAATCTTTAACTAACCAATTAGTAACCTCTTATTTGCCTGTTGTTTCAGTTTGGCACACTCTGCACCTTTTGGAGGATATTGTTTTAAAAACAGACATAAAATATAAATACCTTGTGAGGATGAGCTCTGGGATACATTATTTAGGGAGAGAAAGATGTTACAGCTGCTCCTCTGTTTGTTGGATGGATCAAGCCAAGAAGCTATGCTAAATACAAGTCACGGATGCTAAGATAAAGTTCATGGCGGGGGGGGAGAACCACAACAGATATACACTGAAATTGAAATGCAATTCCTCTGATGTGTCCCAAATCAGTCTGCAAGAGTCATTAATGCCAATGCACATCTGTCAATAACTGCAGGTTGAGATAAGTTTTATCAAGCCAGCAGGCTTGTTTTTACACAAGATTCCATATAATGTACTGTTTATGTAAAATGTGGAATTTTCATCCTTTCATGCTATATACTTGCTTATCCTATGCAGGGTTATAGGGCTGGAGCCTATCCCAGCATTCATTTGGTTCTCATTCACACCTTTGGGAAAATTAGAGATGCCAGTTCAACATACATGTATGACATACATGTCAAAAGACATGTATGTCTTTTGGAATATCAGAAACACAGGAGACCATGCTAACCCCACACAGAAAGAATCCAGTGAAATTCAAATCCTGGACATTCTTAAAGGAGCATATAGCAAATTTTGGATGTTTGAGCCCAATAAATACAATTGGTATACATTGTTGCTGTCAACCATTTTCCAAAATACTAGAACAGTACTATTTAGATTTGTTTTTCCCCCTTTCCAGACTGCCACTGGTTTTAGTTCATTCCAGTATGCTCTTAAAATCAACTTGTAGAGATTTGAAATGGGTTTTAGATAGGCAATCCATTGCAGCAAACCAGACATTCTTCTCATATTTCTTTTGTTAAAGTTACTTAATTTAATGGGTCCAACATGGAGCTGCACAGAAGAAAATGTATGTCTCCGCCTGGGAATATAGTCCCAGGAGAAGACTTGATTTTGAAAGATTAGGGGATTTGTCAGAGTAGCAGGGAAATGAAAATTCAGTTTTATGTTTTGGTAAATGGTTGGCAGTAAAGTAATGGGTAGTATTTATTGGGCTTAAACATGTAAGATCACCAGTATGGTCCTTTAATTTTTATTTATTTATTTATTTATTTTTTTATTTTTATTTTTTATTTTTTTACCCACAAAACACAAAGACAGGTGTGGCTAGTTGTGGTCCAGAGTTTAGTCCCATGCTGCATCCTGACTCATGATTACAAGGGCAGGTTATCCTCTAGTTAAAAACATGTTCTGTAGCAAGTACAAAAGACCACATTTCAAGATATTATGTCATTTTGTGATCTGCAAAGTTTGCAGTATTATGTCAGAGCCCACACATCTTCCACCCCCCTGAAGACCAGCAGTGAGGAATACTGAGTCAGTAGATGAGTGTCCAACTCACGTCTCAATTATTCCCTCTGCTGTAGTGCCGAGTCATCGCTTAGACAAGTTTTTACCAATGGCCAAGATTGCTTTTGGGACAGGGATGCAATATGGTCCAGAGCAATCTATCCTTGTGTCAATATGTCAAAACATCATCATTCCTTTTTATAATGTTGCTGATTGTTACAGCAAAGCCTCTCTGACTGCACTCCATTTGCTTGATACAGGACTGGGAGTCTTTCCCAGAAGCTTGTTATCATGGATGATGAATAGTAGACGAGTGGGTACTGTACCGAATAGCATGATCCAGAATACATTGGTTTTATTGGGCATTATACAGTTTTTTTATGCTAGGTCTGCAGCTTAGCATTGATTTAGAGTCCTCTGCTCCTACATGACAGCTGCAAAGAGAGATGAACAACATTGGAGAGACTCTCTACATTTTAAAATAAAAAGGTAATTAAAAAAAAAAGAAGTGGTAGATAATTAAATAACACCTAGGATTACACATAGGATCCGAACAACCCAACCACAGCCTTGCTGCTGTTCAATGTGCAGCTATATTGGAGCAACTGAGGACTAATGGCCTTGCTCAAGGGTTTGCTGTCTGGAGGATTGAACCAGCAACAATCAAGTCACAGTAAAAGGGCACGTTTCCTTCACAGTTTATTTCAGACTTCCTTAAACTTTTATCATGTGAAGGGAATCTGTTCTAGTTCAGCAGCGAGGAAGAGTAATTGCTCTTCAATTATTATGATCAGTGTTTTTTAATCTTGTCAGATTGCCAGAATCCAGTCCTCTAATTACTTTATCCCCGAAGACGTCCATTTAAACTGGAATGATGGCGCTCTTTACAGGTGTCAAATGCAGCACGGGGGAATTTTGACTTGTGCCTCATATCCAGCATGCATGTTTCTGTTCACAGAGCTCACCTTCACATGGATCTTCAACGAGTACCCCTCATTTGTCACCCAGGACACACGGCGATTTGTGTCCCAGAAGACTGGCAACCTCTACATCGCCAAAGTGGAACCTTCAGATGTGGGAAACTACACTTGTGTAGTCACGAATACGGTCACAAAAACCAGTGTGCAAGGACCTCCAACGCCTCTAGTGCTGCGGGTTGATGGTACAATTACACTCTATTGACTGATACATGAAGAGACAGAAAAAGATTTATTTTTTCCTCCTTATTCCATTAAAATTCAATGACAAGAAAATACCCACCCTAACACTAGAATTTGTTTAGCGTCTCATTAAAAATGAATAGAATCCTCCAGAATCATTCTAATTTGTAATTCAAATTATATGTCAGTTTCTGCAACAAAAGGTGGAAATCTCTGATAGCCACATTACAACTGAGGGAGAACAAGCAGTAAACAATCATTCTAGAATACATTTTTTTGGACAGATAATTGAGAATAGTAAACAAAATCACAGATTCAAAGTTACTGTGATATGTAACATTACAACAAAGTTTGGGGTCATCGTAAAATGCTTTCCATTAATCTCTTGGGATACATTTTCCAATGCCTTTCGATTGGAATTTCTGAAGGCAAGCTGATTCTATTAAAAAAAAAAAAAAAAAAAAGGTTTGTTTATGTTGACCAATGGAAGTGCATTAGGGGTAAGTCATGTCCCAAATCTCTGACTCAATCTTCTTCAGTAAATGTTACCTGCAGGTCATATTCCCAGACAGAATCCAAGTGAGAAGATGGATTCCCATTTGACAACAAGACATATACTGTGTATATATACAGTATATACAGTGGGGTCCAAAAGTTTGAGACCACTGTGAAAATGCTTCTATTTTGCATTCTTTTTTAATTTAATACAAGATTTTTCATTACAAATGATAATATCTTAACAATTTAAATGAAAAGTTGAATTTTTGAAAAATGTACATGAATTTCAGAATATCTTAGTATTTGGTATGGCACCCCTTTTGCTTTAATGGCAACATGTACTCAAGCTGGCATGGACTGCACAAGTTTGTGCAAAACTTGATGACCCAAGTTATCCCAGCATGATGTGACAATGTTCCAGAGAGCTTCTTGTGGTGTCAGACTTTCTGATTATTTCCAGATTTACATGGAAAACATCACAGATTTTCGATGTGGTCTCAGACTTTTGGACCCCCACTGTGTATATATATTTACTGTATCTGAATTCTTACCAGAGGGTTTAACAGACACAACACACTTTCCAGTTTCAGTTAACTATAAAAGCATTCCGTTATCCCTCAGTTTGGAATTTAATAGTGTTTGATTTATGATTGGGGATGTAGAACCCGTTTCAAATTTGTTCATAAGAGTATGTGATTCTTTTTCTACCTCATTCATGACCTAACCTTTTATTTTTCCATTGACCTTTTCAGGCTTTGAGCTGAAATCGGTCCCTTCAAACATGCATGACATTAACTTTGTGTTTCGCTCTTGACCTCCAGGTGTGATGGGCGAATACGAACCTAAGATCGAAGTGCAGTTTCCTGACATTGTCCCTGTTGCTAAGAGCTCGACTGTCAAGCTGGAATGCTTTGCGCTCGGAAAGTAAGTCCCGCTGTGCATTATTACATAACACCGTTACCTACACCATTGTATATTATTCAAATATGAGCTGCAAGGAAATGTTTGAAGACCCTGTGAAGTGATTTCAAGGGCAGAACTTTTCACATTTTAGTGACTCTTTCTTGTGCTGTATACCATTATAATAGAAACACAATGAAGAAGCAATTAACTTTGCAGATGGTAATCACAGATTAACATGCGTTATCAGTGTTTATCAGTATTCACTGAGTGACTTTTGTCTTGGACTTGCCAAATCCCTGGATAGAAGCAACTGAAGGAGTTTTTTTATCTTATCATGACCTGGTTGTGTGGTGTATTTCTCTGTCTTTAGCCCAGTGCCAACGATCAGCTGGAGAAGAGTGGACGGAGCCTCTTTTGGCAGGAAGGTGGACATAAATAAAGCCAGCGGGTTTTTAGAAATTCCCTACTTCCAGCAGGAGGATGCAGGCGTATATGAATGTGTGGCTGAAAACACCAGAGGGAGAAATTCGGTGAAAGGAAAGCTGTCTTTCTATGGTGAGTAGGAGGATGGTTTCGCTGACTTTGATCTTAAATATATCACACTTCACAGCACTTGTCTGGGGAAGAAAAATATCAAATAGCTTTGGCCTGTCAGTCTTCCTTACAGCATATCTTTCAGAGTCAGTCTCCACACCAAATCTTCTACCCACTGATTCACAGCATCTGTGAAAAAAAAAAAAACTCTCAAAGTTCACGAGAACTGAGCATGAACTAAAATTTTCCAGAATAAAAGTGTAGTTTTGGAGAGAGGGGTTCTTTTCCCTATGACAAAAGTTATATTTGTTGTCATGCAATCTGTAGCTTTTATTAGAACTCGTATATAACTGCATCATATAGTGGAATGCGGTAGTAAATTAAGCTATTACCAGTAGTTCACTTCTGACAAGCTTTTTATTGTGCCAAGGGCTAACATGGGGCTGGAGCACACACAGATTTATACCACCCTTCAGGGAGAGGTGATTTTTCCCTCACCAACACTGGACTTATGGCCCATATTCTGAGAGAGCTTTTAATGGCCCTTGATGAAGGATTTTTATGGTTTCTCTCTCCATTATTTTGCAGTTTACGCATTGATGATGTCTTCCCACAAGGCCCTGGAGGGCATGTGGTTGATTTCAAATAATCAAATCCAGATTTTTCTTTTTTCTTTTCTGGGAAGGAGGATGCCTTTGATATGATAATAAAGTTTTTTGTGAATGTGAATGTGCATAGAGCAGGGATGAGTTGAAGGTCCTAAACAAAGGAATATGTTATGATGACATTTTTGCAAACAAAGTTATAATTTTTTCAAAAAAAAAAAAAATGTCACTCACTGCCTCGGTACAAAGTTCCATGGCCTCTCTAGACCTTTACTTCTACTTCTGTGTGGGAGTCATGTTTCTCCTTGTAAGATTTAAGTCCTGTCTCCTCTCAAAGCCAAGCAGACTGGCTGCATGCCAGGTGATAAAAATCTGTAATCTCATTTTAAACTTCCATAGACAGGAGCTTGTGGGACATCCATCAACTGTATAGAAGAATAGGAGAATCAATATTGGGATGTGGTGTTTGCGACACCCATCCGATGCTGGCACAGGAACAATAAGGGGTGGCCTCTCCTTCGATTTCCCACTTAATTGTCCTTGTGTAGTTCCAGGGGATTTATGAAATTAGATCATGGTTTAGCAGTTGACTGCATTTGAATAGGCCCACACAAGATCAGATTGACTCGGTAAAGATGCTGCTTGCATCATGTCTTCTGCTGCATTCTGTTACCTCTGACAGCCTCATTTGTAATAACCTTAACAGGGTATCATGTGCTATTTGTTTTTGTGTAGAGTTATATTTTCAATTTTGTTTTGTTTGCTTGTTTCCAGAAAAGCATTTATTTCACACTTTCTAATCGAGACATATGGCTTGTTTTTTTTTNTTTTTTTTTTTTTTTTTTGATAATCGGGTATTATCTCAGTCCTCTATTGGAATGATTAAGACCATGTTCTTACCAAGTGATATCCACATCAGGCAATGAATGCAGAAAAGCCACTGCTACAAAAGTTAGGAATTCAAAGAGAAATGATTAATAAGAAATTCCTTAAGCCATTTTGAAAAAACACCCTTGTCTTTACACTTTCTGATCAAAAAACAGAGTCTGGCAATTCAAGTCAATTGACAGCAACCGCCAAAAACATAATTTTTGTTTTCCTTTTAGGTACCCAGTGCACACTATGTATGCATGTAAAGACCATACAGATTGTTCAATAATAGTTCAACAGTTACTTAATTTTAGCATTTTAATGTAGTTAAAAGGGCGGAGTGATCTGACAATTCTCCCTGGTGGTGCATTCACATGCTGTGGTGAAGAACTGACAACAGAGATTTAACATTTAGCAGAACATCATTGCAATCACAAACTATAATGTTGGGAACCTGAACACAGAAGACAAATAAATTATCCAACATGGATATGGTTAAAAAAAAAAAAAAAAAAANAAAAAAAAAAAAAAAAAAGATATCATGAATTAGATAATTGACTGCACTGAATTTGCAGCAAAAATTATTTTGGCTAACTTCTGAGTTCTCAATCTTATATGTACCGCATTGAATGTACCATTGCTCTATGCCAAACTCAGAATGCTCTTTGACTTTTTTAACTGCATTGAAAGGCTACTGGCTGTCTGGAAGATAGGAAGAACAATTTGAAAATGTACAGCTCCAGTAGTATGCTTTGGGAGTTGATTGGCTGTAATGTAATTTGTTTCCGGCAAGTATTTATTGGGCTGAAACATGTAAAAACTGGTATGGTTCTTTAAGACACTGGTTAAATAGGCACAGGTAGGTCACAGGCCTTCATCAAATCAACATGGATACAACATCGGTGTGGGAGGAGGCATCATTGACACACACAAATAGCTAGGTTCACACAGGTAAAGTCCTTTCCATGCGGCCTGTAGAGAGTGTTGGTAAACGTAGCACAGTCTGGCTGGCTTCGCCATGCAGATAAATTGGTGCACAGTGGAAATTTCCACAGCTGAGCCCTTTTGACAGATTGAAAACCAAAGAGTTTGTAATAATTCTCTCACAATTTTTAAATATCATCTGTGACACCTCAACATCACACGCACACACACACACACACACACTCTGTGGGAGCCTTCACACAGATCAGCAATAACACTGACAGCAACGTTACTGTCCACTGATAGGAGAGATAGTTCTTTTGGTGGAAAAGCTGCACTTTAAGTCCTTCTATGTAGGTAAGTATTTGTGCTGCTGAGGTGTCCTTGGCATTGAATCTTTAAAAGGGATTCTGATCGTTGTACCGGGCTAATCTCCCTGGAGGGGATGAATAAAAAGGTAATTTGGATCAAGAAAGATTAATCACATTATTTGTACATTATCAGAATAATGCAGCCAGGCAGGCAGGCAGACTGATGCAACCAGCCCACTTCCCTTGACCCTGGCAGGGTACGCTGTATTTATGTGGGCACTTCAGAAGCGCTGTAAATCTTGTTATACTGTTGTGTGAGATAAGGTGGTAGTCATTTATGTGACACCGAGACCGCTGCCATAAATAAACAAAAAAATTCTGTCTAGATTTTCTACAATTTCAGATGTTTCAAAAGACAAAAAAGAAATTTACATTTTCTGTTAAAGGCAATGCAAGAAAGAAAAATATATCTCTTTAATTCTAAGCGGTGCAAGAAGCATAACATGGTCAGTAAACCTGGTTCTTGTAAAGGTTTATATCAGTATAACTCATGCTGGTTCTAGTAATTCAATAACTTATCTTATAGCTTTTCACTTTACAGTAAATGGTTGCAACCATTACCTATCGATCTTTCCTCGTATTCAGCTTTTATAGTTGTTATTGATATATTTTCAGGTAGAGGTCATATTTGGGTTAATTGGAAGTGGATTGATGATTTGTGTGGTCGGATGCTTCTTTAATGAACTAATTGTCCACTTGGTTGGTTCATTGATTCATTCTAAAACTACGGCCTACCTGTAATGTTTAACCTTCTGTGTTATATTAAAGTGTTTTGTTGCGTGACCTCACAGCTCCCCCTCACTTGACTGAGAAGCCTCAGGATGCCCAGAAGCCCATTGACGACACTCTGGTATGGGAATGCAAGGCCAGTGCCAAGCCCAAGCCCTCCTACCGCTGGCTGAAGAACGGAGAGCCTCTGGACCCAATGGAGGTGGGAAATGTTTGGTAAAATAATCTGTTTTGACAGACTTTATGGAAATTAAGTATAAATGATTATGTGATAAGACAAGGAGAATACAACCAGGTGAAATAAGAGTTGTGGATGGTGAAGAAATCCCCTGCTCATGAACTGCTCCAGTTCTGCTACAATTTCTTGTTGGAACACCTCTAACACTAATCACGTTGGACTGGAGATATGTCAAACTTGGTTTACTCTTTTTATGTCTCATCTACATTTATGTCAATGCCCATCATGGTTGTCCCGTGTGAGGGGAATACTGGTTTAAACTGAGCTGGAATAGCTCATCGATCACCATGTTTTTCCTCGGTAGAGGCGCACAGCAGAATTACTTTTACACCAGCACCACTGCACTACTGAATCGGTTAGTGACACGTATAACAATAAAACTTATTCATTAGAAAAAAATGCTGCATTACTGCCTTTTTCAAGTGCATCAGACGTTGCTGTACTTTTGGATTTTACTCATTTTTCCCTCATTGACTGTCTGCTTTTTTGCCGGTTTGATGTTTGCGGTGAACTTGACTGATTTGACTCATGACGCTTCATGTTATCTCTGCTGACAGGACACACACAATAATTAACACATTTTCAGAAGTTCCACGTATTTAATAAGAATACACTATTACTACAGCTTTGTAAGAGGAAGTGCTTCCACCTTTGCTAGGGACTGTCAAAAAAAAGTTTTTAAAAAGACAAAGGTGACCTAATTATGTTTTGCAAAGAAATCTACATACAATTAGTATAATTCCACTTGTTGGCATACAGTGCAACCTTTTCTTTTACTCTGATAATGAACACCCCACCAATATACTAGAGCCATTTTCCCATTCATATAATCCTACTGGGCAGTATATGCATCTTTGCTTATAAATCTATATAAAATTTCTTTATACAGTAAATCTACATAATGTCTGAGCCATTTGTCCTGTTATATTACCCTAATTTGAGTGGATGAATGGGAAATAGGTGCTTATTGTTGGTGGGGTGGTAAAAGCTGCTGTACTCCGTTTTAAAAGCTAACCTGAGACTCTGCAGCTCTTTCCTCTTTCAGTCTGTTGATTTGCTACATGACTCAAGAGTTTCCTGCAGTAATAAAATGATACATTCATCACAGAGCCACAGCAATGCTCAAACATTAATCTATCTTTAAACCATCCTACAGACGTCATACATACAGCTCATGTCCTGCGTAACAAACTGGAGGTTTGAGATATTGTTAAAATGCCATAATTGTGGAAGTTTGTTGTGGAGGCTTACTTTGCATCACACACCAGGTCATCGTTGTCTGACCTGCAGGAATACGATCAACTAGTTGATCAGGAGGCCAGACTGAAGGAAGACCTGACAATTAAAAACATTCCCACCAATGTTACAACCAAACCTCTGTCCTTGATTACAGCTCATCTTATGAAAGAAATAATTGTTCATCATTAGAATAAATCATCTCATTGTTGCGAGGCTAAAATGAGCAGCTGGTGTTTTAATTTTATTAGAATTATCAATAGACATTATTTCAATTTAAAACAGTTGCCGGACAGTTCGGTGAGTGGACATAAACTTCATACGTGCAAGATGAAAGATGATTTAGATTAGATTCAGAACCAGCTTACTCAAATGATGCATTTTGTGTAACCAGTAAATAATGGTTTCATCAGCTTCTACTTAGCAAGAACATATTGTTTTGAAATGGCTGCATTTTCTTAGGACTAAATTTGGCATTGGTATGTGAGTGTGTGTGTTTTGCAAGAAGCCAAAGTGATGCCATTTTCTGCCTGTCATCAACCAGGGAGACTGCAGACGATTTAGTGCCTCAATCTTTCCTCATATCTGCTGCGTCCAATTTTGTCATTAAGTCTCTTCTCTTTGGGGAGGGTGAAAAAAATGTCTCATTGTCCAAAATACATCTCACATTTAGGTGGTCATTTGGCTTGTTTTGTGCTATTGTGCTGCTGGTGAATGTGTTTTCTGTCTAAAGGCGCTCCTGTGAATCATAGTTACTGAGTCAGTGTTGGGATTGGGTAATGAGCTCTAAATGAAATTGTGGCTATTTGTTGAATATCTGTTTCATGGGAGCAGGTGTGATTAGTTTTCTGTAACATGGATTCAGGGCTGAGATGATGTCTAAAATCTGTTGCACTTGAATTAGAATAAAATCACAATGCATGCTCAGTGAAGAATTTTTTTCCACTTAAATGGAACACCTTCAAAAATCCGTCTATGCCTTGTTGTCATGAACATTTCCTTTTTGTCATTTGTGGGTGTGTTTCATTTTGAAGGGTTGACAAAGGTCACTTCCTCTATTTGCCACACATCCTTAACCACAGGAAACACTTTTCACTTCACCTGTGCATCTCCACCATTGATTTGTAAATAACATTGTTAAAAATTGCTTTGGCGGGTGGCCAAGGTAAGATATTCTCTGTGCATGTGGCTATATTAATGAGGTGGGGTGTTACCATTTTCAAAATGCCACCATCAACAGCGGCAACAGTAAATCAATTTCCAAACCCAAAGGTCAGCGATGTAGAGGAAGAAGGAAAGGAAGGCCAAGGGGGCCATTTGTTATTCCTCATTAGAATGGAACTAACTCTCTCTCTCTCTCTCTCTCTCTCTCTCTCTCTCTCTCTCTCCCTCTGCATCATGCTCTTCCTCATGCTGGCATTTTTCCTCACTCTTTCCCTTTTCCCTCCCTCATTTTGGGTCGGCTCCAAGGGAATTAAATGGCGCCGTGGAGGGCTGTCACTTCAAAATGTCACCCCAGTGAAACAAGGACCCACTCATGCTTGTATTTTTCCACTGCCCCCCNTTTTTTTTTTTTTTTTTTTACTTACATGAGTGTGTGTTTTATTTATTTATTTAGATTTTCTACATTCGACCTCCAAAGTCAGGGACACAACTTTTGAGGACTTGCTGTTATTTTGGCATGCAGTCGATGTGCTCACTGCTATCGGGAATGGGATAACATCACCAGCATAAAACAGACGACACATGATTTGTCTTTTGCGCATCTCAACTTGAAACAGTGCTGATACCAGAAGAGTCAAGCATAATTAATGACGGCCATAAAGCAGACGAATGCCAACGTTTGTCTCCACTGCTAAATAGATTGAGACAGAGCCCCCACTGAGTCTGAGGCTTTTAACCAGGGCAGTGGGTGCAGAATAGAGCAGTGTGGCACCAACTCATGCACTTACACAGACCTCTTTCATCTCTTTCATCCCCTTGGGTCCTTGCACTGTCTAACCTGAAAAAGGCCATCTATCATCTATTCAGGGTTAGTCTCTCTGCCCCTCTTTGCCTCTCTCCTCTCTCTCTCTTTCTCTTTCTCTCTCTAAGATGTTTTTTGCTTGAACACACATAGAAAGCAAGACCTGGCCAGAAACCCAGCCTACTTGCTGTGGTCCACTTGGAAAATACTGAACCCATTCTCACCCAGGACCCCCCTCTGGTGGTGCCTTTAGCACCAGGTCAGCCATTTGTCCATCATATGACCGGACTTCAGCAGGGTCCCTGTTTGAAGTGGCTTAGCAGGATCTTTGACTGATGTTAAGGGACAGTCCTTGTCTTTTTAGTGCAGTAATGATTCCAGACAACAGACCAACTGGTGGCAGGACCCACTGGACTGCTTTGTGAGTGGCATTAAAAGGACCGGCCACACTCAATGGGAAAGATCAAGGGCGAGAACAGTAAGTGCTGCCACACTTAAATTGACACCACTATAAAAAGGGAGTAGAAAGCGGTGCCAATCCTTGTAAAGGTCAAAAGCAGCAGTGGAAAAAGAAGAACTTTGTCCGGTTTGTTATTGTTATTGTTGTGTTGTGTGTGTGTGTGTGTGTGTGTGTGTGTGCATGTGTGTGTGTGTGTGTGCGTGTGTGTAGCTTTAGATTTTGTGTATTTTTTTAACAAATGACTGCACAAACCAAGCTGCTTTTTCTCTGCCACATTATACAGTATTCTCCTTGGATGAGCACAAAACAGCATGCCTACTGGAGCTTTTTCCTGACTAATTCCACAGAAATTTTATTACAACCACCGTTTGATAATGTCTCAGTGCTATGTTAAGCCGAGGGGGGTTACATATACTCACCACGGGCCTATTAAGACCACAGAAAATTAGCAGCGTTTCAATTATGAACTCCCCCTGAGGAGAGAAAAAGTGTTGCTAAAGCTTCAATTAGATCAGACCATTCATCAGAACCAACACAGTAGTATTTAAAGTGTCCATATATGGACCTAATTACCCACCTCAGAGTGGTTTTTAGTTCAGTATTCCCACATTAACACCTAGTATGTGGTACAGCTGTGGCACTAATTGGAGTTTGTACTATAAGTCTTCTTAATAAACATCATACATGAGTCTAAAAACAATGAGAGGTCAGAGGCCAAACAGTAAAAACAATTGTCCTCTGCAAGTATGAAAAATTAGCTTGTTGCTATGTTTTATGGGTATGGCTTTGTGATTATCCAGCACACATTTATTTTATGCGTCCGGAAAGTCACCAAGAAGATTTTCAGCACCTCACTTTAGTCCATCTGAGTTATTTGCGGAAATGTCATTGACAATTTGCCCCTTCAAAATCATCCACTGGGCCATGAACTGACCATGAACATCCATAATACATTTCATTAGCAATCTGGCCATAGTTGCAGAGATCTTGGTCTGGATAAAAGAATTAGATGGAAAGCCAGACATTTGGATTGGCCAACATAGCCATCCTTACCATAGGCGTAGATTTAGGTATGATATTTTGGTAGGGACATGTACCTGCCAAAATCAAGGTGCTACTTTGCTATTGAATAGCTGATTATATAAGCAAATATATTTTGAATTAACCAAATACTTCAAGTCCTTAGAGTGTGTGTACGTGTGGGTATGTGCAGGTGTGTGTGTGACATAGAAAAAGAAACATAGAGCAGACACACACAATTTGTCCAACTAAAAATGTCCCTACCAATGTTCAGATAAAAAATAATTAATGGAGTGAGAGTTTACATTAATAGAATTCTCTTACTCACAGTTTAAACTTAATTGGCTCAAGTATAATCAGGATCATTGCTGATGATGAGTTAACACATACCGGTTACTATGGGTCCTTGAAGCAGCATAAGACATGTTTTTATTAATACCACGAGGGACAAACGTTCGCTGCTGTTACAACATCTGGCTGTCTTTCTCTGTCAGTGGGTCTCCTCCTCTTGTGAACATATTGCTGCATTCTCCTCTTGCTCCTCTTCTTCCTCCTCCTCCAACTCCTTTTACCCAGTGGAACTTCTGTTGTATTTTGAAGTTGGCATCATGTCACAATCAGGCTGGATGATAACTGTGAAAAACTTAGGATAGGTGATAAATTTATTTATTTTTTGTCTAAAGCAGTCCTAAGGATAAAATATACCACTATTTTGTTTTTAATTCACAACCGCTCATATATCAGCATGGAATAAAGACATTTTGCTAATATATATGAGGTAATAGGATGGATACTGGAAGACAGGTGGGTAATTATAAACACACACTCACAAATGGCTGCTACAAAGGTGATTTGTTTGCTATCAGCTCACGTTATACATCATTAAACTAACTTGTGCTATATTGCCACCATTCTTGATTGAGTAACAGTGGATGTTTATTCAGAGACATCAAACAGAAGAGACATTTCTTTAATGATATCAGCTTGGAATATGGGCTCATGACTGCTAAAATTAATATTGAATTCACCAGGATGACAAGGACAAGTGCAGTCTCTAGCAAAACACAAAATACAGTCCCATCTCTCCAGTAAACCTGTATGATCTGTCAGCCGGAACAGGAATAAAACACTGAAATAAAACTTCAAAATAAAAACTTCAAGCAAATCAGAATTACCTAAATACTGGAAGAAACACTGTTATTCATGTATTTGCTAGCAGTTGTCATGATTCTAATATTGCTTATCTGCAATTTTTTTTTTTTTTTTCAAAAACTGGAGGGTTTTTGTTTTTTTTGTTTTTTTTGTGCTCTTCTTTTTTATTCTAAGCACCTTTAAAAAGCTTCACAAGTCCAGCCATATATACAGAAATACATACACATGGAGCAAAACAATGGTGGGTTTTGGGTTAAATGGGGACATGAACAGTAAAAACTAAGTTGGAAATTTCTACAGCAGCCTGATGCCCCATGAAAGGCGATGCTTCACAGGGGCAATGATTCAAACAAGAAACAGTAAAGGCATTGGAATGAAAGCTGGAAAGAGATTTCATTGCAGTCACAACCACAAAGAGAGACGCGTGTTGTTTCATTTAGATTATTCATGACTATAAGACGAAGCATTTTGCAGTTTCTTTAGGGTCTTGCTTTCTGATGAGACCTCTCCTGCTTGAGTTTTTCTCCACAGGCCACAAGATTTGCAATTCAATTTCCTTTCGGCCTGACCTAATCTTTTATGTGTCTTGCCATGTCTTGTAAGTGTACCAGAAAATGGATTGTTCTTTGGAAGTTTTGTTCAGACATGAAAAGAGCAAACGTGAATTGTTTTGAACATCTCTAATGAAGATTTAGATTTGTTTCTTTGCAGACATTATGTATGTACTGCCCACAGAAAACAAGCAGGAAATGTTTGTCTTCATTCATTCACAATTACTTCCCACACTATACACTTAAGTATCAACATTCACAAAAGGCTGAACTGTTTAAGGGAGGCATTGGAATCATTTTATTGCATTGGGCAATTAATAGGCTAAACTCCCAGCAAATTAGAGAAATGCTTTAAGGAACATGCACCCATCCGAGAGAACAGCTCCTGATTGGATGTAAACCTTGAGCTGTGTTGGGGCATATTTTTCTGCCAGAGGCAACTATTGCACCACTAATGCTGACCTTACCTTGTCTAAAACTTTATTGTACTTGTGTTGTACGGTTGGTACATTGCTTCCATTTTGAGCTGCATGATGGTAAGTGTGTGTATGTGTGTGTGTGTATGTGTGTGCACACATGTGCGTGTGTGCGTTACAGGATAGAGTTCAGGTGAATAATGGAGTATTGACAATCAGCAGTTTGAAGCTGGCTGACATTGGCATGTACCAGTGTGTCGCGGAGAACAAACATGGCCGAATATTCACCAACGCTGAACTCCGAGTCATAGGTAAGATGCCCTGTATCTTCATTTGTCACACTAGTATTGATAATGCTGCCAAAATACACTACAGGCCAGCAGTTTGAGGCCACCCCCAGATTTAGCATGACCAGACTGTGTAGCAAGTTAATCCCAGAATGATGTGGGAGAAGGCAGACAGCAANAGATTTAGCATGACCAGACTGTGTAGCAAGTTAATCCCAGAATGATGTGGGAGAAGGCAGACAGCAACTATTGAATAGAATGTTAAAACACATCAGCAGGAAGTTGGAACACAATTGGAGTGCCAATACACTAATACAGACTGATGCCTTCATTAAAAATCATTTCTTAAGCCAAAGTGGCTACATAATGTGCTCTCATTGGCAAATTTTTCTTGAAAACTAATTAATTATATTTATTTTATATATTTTTTGTCATTTTCTGTCAATAAACTGCAAAACAAACAGTGTATTGATGATTTTTTTTTTTTTTTTTTTTTAATCTGGGAGTGGCATCAAACTTCTGGCCTGTAGTGTATGTATTTCACTAACAAGCCTGATGGAGGTGCTATAATTTAAGGCCCACATATTGTAGCTTTATGTGACATCAGGGGGGGAATTCATTGAAAAAAACACAGTGTCTTGCTAAATAAGCACCATGATAATTAAAGCTCATTCATAAAGCTTCACTTTCTTTAATCAGTGCATCTCTGTCCCATTACCAACGCGTTGTTGTAAGGGGTAAAAGCCGATGAAGGTTGGTGTGTTAATGAGCTGCTTCATATATGAGCCACAATTTATACTGCTTTCTCTGGTGTCAAAGCGAAATTACCATGTTAAATCGACAAAGTAAACCTAAATTCTCTGTTTTAGAGTGCTGCACTTTAAGAGATTAATATTAGTATAAAAAAGACGAGATCCAGTGCACAGGAGGTGGGTATAAGTGTGTGTTGCATGTGAAAGAGAGACACACACTAGAGCTCAGAGAATGAGGCTTGAGGAAGAGGTGCAATGCCAAGAGAAGTTGTGAGATCGGATCAAAGCACAACATTTAAACACACCAACTGATCAACTGAGTGGGCTTAAATATCTAATGTATCACTAACACGTGAGGCAAACACAGTTTAAAATATCACCCAGATTTTTACCACTTAAGTTTACCACCAGACTGAAGCAGGTCTTAATTTTTGCATGACAGTGTATTTTATAAAACGCTTCCCCAATGTCAATAAGGAAATACCGTATGAACGTCTCTTTCATCGTAAATGCTAAAAGATGTCGCTAACAGGAGAACAGAGAACAGGTAGCAATATTTGCCATTTCCACATGTTAAGTCTGACACTGACACTGTGTTTCATGAATTCCCCCCATTTTCTTTTGAGTTCCCCTCCAGACTAGATAATGTGATGAAATTTTGGAGCACCTTTTCTACAGTAATTTAACATAAACGTTAAACCTTTTATGCTCTTGGAAAGATCCACCCGTGTGTGAAGACACGTGCAAGTATTCTTTGAGCACTCAGTGTCAACAAATAGTTGTTGGGGCATGATGTATGTGAGCATGCATGTGTGTATGATGCCATCTGCACATGATGGCTGCGCACACACACCTGCACCAGTGTGTAATGGAAGGTGCTTAGACATGTCAGTGGTGCCAGGCAGTGTGTTCTCTTTGAAGAGCATCCTGCTGAGTCGAGGCGCATACAGACGACGGCACCATAGTAATTAAAGCCTAAAAAAGCAGGAAGAAAGCCTCCCTCTCCCTTTACGTCCTCATTTTTGTTTGGGAGCCTCGCAGCTTAATTCCCGTTGCGTAATATGCTTTCAAGAAAAAAATGTGTGGAATTGGAAACCCACCTTCTCTCAGTGAACACGTCTTCTTTAAAACGATGTACTGTGCCTGCTCTCCTCCTGCGTGACTGTGGGTGTGTTTGAGTGTGCATTTCTGTCTCCGTGTGTGTTTGTGTTTGTGTATGAAGAAAAGAATGTGAGTGCTGACCTGCCTAATGGATGTAGTGACCTGTGTGTTTTTAGGATGCTCCTCTGCACTATCCACTTTCATTTCCTCAATAGCTCAACCCCCTCATCTCTCTCTCTCCCTCTCTCTCTCTCTCTCTCTCTCTCTCTCTCTCTCTCTCTCTCTGTCTCTGACAGTAAAATAAACCACATTTCTCTTTTTACTCCTTCTCCTGTCTCCTCACAGTGAAAACGTATCTTCTTCTCTTCCCACTCTCTGTCTCAGCTATCTCTCCAGATTTCTCCCAGAACTTGTTGAAGGCTCAAACTTTGGCCCGACAGGGTGGCGACGTGTTGATCGAATGCAAGCCCAGGATGTCTCCTAGGGGCATGATTTCCTGGAGGAAGGGAAAGGAGGCGCTTAGAGAAAGCCACAGGTAGCACTTCACCTTGTGCAGAGCAGTAAATGTGTTATCTGTGGGACTACAAATTAAAGGGGAAAAATGGTTTAGTTGCAGCCTTGTATTTTACCAAGTTGTTATTTTCTATTTTCCCCCACTTGATATTCATGGTGACAAACTGCACAGAACAGAACCTCAGTGTGACACGGAACAAATTTGAATTGCATAAGATGTTCTCCACTCCACCAGTTTTCCCTGATTTCTACATTTCTTCCATGAGCTCCATTGTACTTTGCTCTCTTGGCTGTGCTCAGGGCTGGTTTCACTGTTTACTTAAGGTAATTGGCCATTCCTAGACTGCAGCAGTTGGATCGATGGACTGATCCATCAGCTCATTAACAGCTTATAAGGCCTGGAGGGTCGGTAAAGCATAAGGCAGACAATGATCCAGGCTACCACTGAGACACACAGTAGAGGCAGATGTCCCCAAATTCCCAAAAGGATTGATCAGTTGCTAGCTGATGAACAACATACATTCTTCTGCGATAGCGGTGGTGACACCAGGGAAACCAGCTGGACACCTTGTTTTATTAGAAATCAGATTAACGAGACCAGTGCAAGAGCTCTACATCAGATAAAAAGAACGATTCTCCCCTGCAGATGGTTGGCAGTGTAGCAGTAGAATGTATAGTCACTGCTTGATTAGGATCCATATTGTTTGTGCTCAAAGTACAGCAATCAGAGAGACACGCAAAAGTGATTTTGCAACTTTGAGCCCAATAAATACAGCTTGCATACATGTTACATCTAGTTTCCAAAACATACTGCTGGTACAGTATATTTTAGCTTTATTTTTCCTACATTCCAGACAGCCATTGCTTTCAGTTCATTCCAGTACGCTATTAAAATCAATTTATAGAGACTTGAAACATGATCAAGATAATTAATCCGTTTCCTGGTGAACCAAACATTATTCTTATTTTATTTTATTTCTTTTAATTCTCTGGTGCAGCACAAAGCTGCATGGAAGAAAATGTATGTCTCCAGCAGGGAATATAGGAGAAGACTTCTTTTACCGAGAAATTAAAACAACTGTGTTTTCTACATTCTGATGTGTTATCAGTCAAAACACTGAACTTTAAGATGGGTGTATCAACTAAACATTTGATTTTGAAAGAGTCTGAGATTTGACAAAATAACACGAAAACTAAAATACAGTTTTATGTTTTGGAAAATGTTTGTCAGTAACCTAACGTATAGGCGGGCAACATTTATTAGCTCAAACATCCAATGTAGTATGCAGTGCATGGCCTTTACTTTATTGGCAATTGTTAGGGTGTGAATTGAACATATCCTTTCTCTTTTTCAAAGAGACACCTCGACATGGAGAACAGGCAATTACAGGAAATACAAGGTTTTCATTTGGTTTTCTAAAATGTCAAGGCTTGATGATACTTGCAGAGTTCTCATAAGCTTGGATCGTTCACCAATCACAAATTGGGAGGCAGCAAGACATCCTCATATGCTGGTATACTGTAGTAGAAATTGTTATTCTGTCAGGAAAACCTACAGTTGAGTTATTAGCCATTCAGGTACAATTTGCTTTACATCATCTCTTACTGTTTAGTCTGCTCTACACATATCTCTGCACTGATGCAACACGTTCCACTTTCCATTTGATAGCGTCTTTATTTGTGCAGGCACGTACCGGCAGGAGGCAAAGTACACCTGCTGGTACATGTGGTGACATAGTGGGGTCCCATATTTCTCATTTGATATGGGATTAATTGTTTAACTGCCTCAGCAGCTTATTCCGCACTGAGCTGCTGGGACATCCATCTTCCCCACGGTAGGGGTGCGGGAGGTTTAGCTGTGTCTCACCTCCCCTAATCCAGCCAATATGTTAAACCATGCAGGTGAGATCAGGCTGCAGCCGAACTTATTCTCCATGCCCACGCCAGGCTGATACATCTCGGTTACCAAATTGAGAGAGTCGTGTTATTTGAGAGGGAGCGGTGGTATCGACAGCAAGATTATTCGTTGCAGGAGCGTGCTAAATGTTCGACCTAGTTTGCAGATTTATCATCCTCTTAAGTATTGAAAGGAAAATGCACCCGTGCTGTAATGTGCGCATAAAAGAAAGATTTCCCATTTGAGATTGGATGTTATAGCCCTGCCATGAAGTGAGCGAGCTGCATACAAGATGCTGGGGGGGGGGGGNGGTTGACATTATTGCAGCATCTCTCGCAAAACTATTCCCCTGTTCCGAGCTCGTTAGCATTTACTTTCCTCTATATCGAAATGGGGCTGCTACCGATGCTATTACAGCAGTGGCATAACATTAATCCATCCCAGTGGCTCAACTAAAATACCCACAATTCCTTCTAATCTTCCAGGGATAATGTTTTCAAGGATCTGTAGCAGAGGGGAACAAATCAACTTAGTATAAGGCAGGATCTGATTAGTTAATAAAATCATGCAATGGCGATACCAACAGCAGCTCATACCCACGCACGGATAACAAGATAGCCTTATAACACAGTCGCTATGCACTTACGCAGGGAGCTATGAGGTTAACAATAATGCGCTCATTGTAATTTAATTTCATTGCTGACCACTGCCAACAATTGCAAAACGGATATAGGAAATAGCTCTTAGGAATATTACCTTTAGATTGAACCACTGCATTTAAGATTGTTATGCTAAGCCATATATATTGTTTCATTGTGTAATGTGAAACCATTTATATTCTCGGTACTAAAACCACAAGAGCTTTCTGGACTGGGTGCCAGGACAGAAGGTTCACTGCCAATGAGCAAAAAGAAACAAATATAGAACAGACCACAAGACTGAATGCTACATGTTGTTAGTAATATATTGGGTTAATTATGCAGTCCATGTTTGAGTGCTTAAAAGAATGTTTTTAGTTCTTTGTTACACTACAGAGACAGACCAGGCATTCAGATTACAGACAGTAGCTCACTTTAACTGCGGCCAATAAGGTTGAGGGAGAATGCTTGTTTACTATACCTCACCACCGAACTTTTATGTTCCCTACAAATTTCCCCAGTACCTTAATTGCTCCAGGGCAGCCTGTGAGAGGAAAAAGGTGCAAAGAGAGATAATACCCTTTATGTTGTTATCTGGTGCTGTTTCTTTGTACCTTTGTTAAGGAAGGAAGCCTGACATTGGCTACTGCACAATTTAATGCCATGTCTTATCCCTGTGACATCTCATATCCATAACTCTTTATTATAGTCCATTACAAAGAAAGCCCTCAGCTCAGTTAGCACTCCTGCTCCACAGGGAACAAGCACTAGAAGGGGCTAATGTATTTAAATTCTTCGCCTTGTGGGTTATATGGGTCATTTTTGATCATTTTGGATGTTTCAGGCTACCTTTAAGTGATCTTTGAAGAAGGAGTGCGCAAGTTCTTCTTTACAACCAGCCCGTTTGAGATGCTAGGTCAACCCCATTACTCCATCCAGTGCAGTTTAGATGATAAGGTAGGAGCTTAAATTGAGGATTTGCAGGATAATGCATTTATCCAAAGGCTAAGTGATTTCTAAGACATCAAATGCAATCAGGAAAAAGGTCCGTTAAAGCCAGGGTGAATATCTGACATAATAAATAGTGTAATGTAATTTAGTATAATTGGTGTGACCTTTCAGAAAAATTAAATTAACCATCATTAACTATTGTAGTTTCTATTCTGTGTCCATCAAAAATGTCAAGTGCACATTTTTTCCACTGTTCAAAAGGCAAAAGGAATGAACATTTAGCTAGTTTTACTGTCTTTTTCCTTTATTGAGTTGAAAGAAATCCAACACTAGCATTTAATATCAATCTGCCTTTTGTTAATGATGCCAAAGGCTTCAGAAAACCTAAGTCTGTCAACTGTTTCACATCATGATATTAAACTGTGCTCATAAGTCTTAACATTCACTGCTTGTTTGTAATAACATCCATAATGGCAGGAGACATTAGCAACAAGCAGTCATTGTCTTGTTGACTTTAGGGAAATTATTTTTAATAACAAGCTATTTATTGATCCCTGTGGGGCTTGCTCGCCCCCTTTGGGGAGAGGGAGATCAGAGCTGGAAGGAAGTCAGTGCTGAAGGGCATTTTTGGAAGGCAGATTCTTGTAACAGAAGGATGGATCTGCAACAAAAAAGCTGCCCTGCCTCCCATTATTGATTCTCCTACAGAGACACACAACAAAGATTCTTCATTATGATCAGGAACAGTGATTGACCTTTTATTTAAATAGATTTCTTCAGTTTGTGCTGTGAGGACACTATTGTATGAGTGCATATTGGAAACATTTCATCAAGGACATTTAATGGAAAACTTTAGAATCAAAATTTCAACTAAGGCTGCAATGGTAAAAGCCACATTTTCAAGCATTCAGCAGCAGTGTGACAAGAGACAGGAGGGGGTGATTTTCTCTGCTTTGTGCACATTAAAACATTTTATCCATTAACATGCTTTGCAGTTCCATTTAGACCAGTCTTTTATAGTCAGTGACAATATAGATAGATTTTACATAATTATTGCTGAAATTTGGTACCGCTTCTTATTGTAGCATTATTAATTTTTTTTATTTTGCAAACATTTGAAATTTTCAACTGCAAACATCAACGAAAAAAGCCAACACCGTCGCACCCAATCCATACACACAATGACAGAATTAAATTAAATTACCCACCCATGCTACATTAGAAGAAAACAGAGATAAATAAAGTGAAGGATACTGAATTATAAGCTGTTCAGGGATCAACAGTTTACCCAGAAAGGGGCCCTCAAATCCTGATAAACTTTGCCACGGAAGCAGTCCTGCAATGAAACCATCACTGAGCCACTGCTTGAAAACTGGTGGAGAAGGAGATTTCCATCCCTTTTAAAGACCATACAATCCATTTTGTACATTTGAGCCTAATATATTCAGTCTTCATACACATAATGTAATGACAATCATTTCTCAAAGCATACTACTGGAACAGTGAGTTAAAAATGTTTATACCTTCCAAACGCTGTTTCAGTTCATTCTGGTACTCTATTAAAATCAACTTGTTGATACTTGAAACGTTCTTGGGATAGGTAATCCATCATCATCAACAAGACGTATAATCTGGTTTTTTTTTTGTTTTTTTTTTTCCAAAGTTACATAATTTTAGTGTTTAAGTAAAATAAAGAGCATGGAGTGAATGTATGTCTCCACCGGGGATTATAGTCCCAAAAGAAGGCCTGTGGGGTTTATCAAAAAATTTAAATAACCGTGACTTCATAAGGCTGTCGGCCAAACATCGATTTTTAAGGTGGGTGTATCGCTTGAATTATATTTTGAAACATTAAGAGATTTTACAAAATACCAGGAAAGCTAAAATGTGGTTTTATTCTTTGGGAAATGATTGTCAGTAACGTAACATGTATGAAAATTGCATATATTAGGCTCAAACATGCAANGAAATGATTGTCAGTAACGTAACATGTATGAAAATTGCATATATTAGGCTCAAACATGCAAAATGGTATGGAATGATATGTGCAGCATAGTCCTTTAAAATCACTTTCTTAGCCATGGCCATAATGAAAATCCTGGCTTCTTGTTCAGTGTGTGGCTGTGCAAACATAGCACGAGAATACCCATCATCAAACTGTCTTTTCTGTTTCCATATACCTTAGAAAATCTGTGCAACACTTCTTTAAAGAGAGCAATATATATTGTATGTAGGCAATATGAATTTCAGAAGTTTGCTTCCAATTATATACAAAATAAGGAAAAAGCAGCAAATAAACACTCCTCAAAGCCTGAAAATAAGAAAGAAAAAAAAATATGATGAATTACCTCTTGAAATTAGAGATCAAAGAAAACAGAAGAAGTAATTATTATATGTATTTTAAACCAAGTGGAAGGCCTTGATAACAAGAAATATAGAATGATCAAACATGAAAAGGAGGTTTGAGAAATACATAAATTACTGATTCATTATATGAAGCTTGTATGAAATATATCGGATCTCTTTGAACATCATTATCTGTATGTGGAAAACATGAATACATACTTTTCCTCTGCAGGCTTAATGCCACATGTGCCCACTTTAGTGCTGAAGCAGGGGAACACTTTATTGGCATCATGGTAAATAATATTCATCAAAATATTTCAATTATGTTGTGCACCTCAATCACCTCTGGCCTTGTTAGATAGTTTGTGCGAAGTTTGTCTCAGACTCTTAATAAACAATTTTACCACTTAAAATGTTTTTTGTAGTTTATTTTCTATCCTTGACTTCTCTGAAAATAGCAAAACAAAAGAACAGGGCAAAACAAAAACCAATATGCATGTTGCCTTGTAAGGTATCTGCGCAGATATTTTCTGTAAACAGTCTAGTCAAGGCCTGTCTGACTCCATCACGCTTTTATATTCTCAGCCTCTCCAAAAACAACAAACTCAACCTTTTTTTTTTATACACAGCAGAAAAAAAAAAAAAAAAAAAANAAAAAAAAAAAAAAAAAAAAGTTTAGTTTTTCA
The DNA here is from genome assembly GCA_014773175.1 of Lucifuga dentata. Lineage (NCBI taxonomy): Eukaryota > Metazoa > Chordata > Actinopteri > Ophidiiformes > Bythitidae > Lucifuga > Lucifuga dentata. The sequence continues at coordinate 116,537 of VXCM01001840.1, forward strand.
CCTGCAAAATCTGCACCATCAGGTTAATTCTGCTAGTGTTTAAAGTAACTGACCAAGTAATTCATGAGTATAAGTTGAGATTTATTAACTTATTTACTTATTTATTCATTTATTTATTGTTAATAGTGCAAATTCCATATGTTTTGTGAGTTTTCGTTATTTGAGCACTCAGTTGACTGGTGATATCGCAGCTGATTGTCTCGCTGTCATCTCTGATTGATGATGCCTTCAGGAGAAATAAAAAAAACATCTTAGTAACCACAGAAAAGACGGTAGAATTTCTCTGCAGGTGAAATTGCTCTGACATTTACAGATTATAATGTCCAAAAGTGGTTGAATTGGATCTTTACATTAGGTGTCTTGTTGTTTTCATCCTAATGTGCAGCGACGTTTGAATACTTCTGTGGAGATTACTATGATTATAGTAATTATTATAAGTAGTTGTTGGTGTAGTAGTTTACTATGATGATGCTCATTTACTTTCAGGTGTATTAAAGTTCATGTGTATTGCATTTATCTGGGTTAAATTAACAGCTGTGGGTCATTATGCATATAAATAACATATTATAAACTCGGTGAGCTCAGCACTGCTGCAGATTCTGCAGAATTACTAATTTATTGTGACGACAGGAGCTTTGTAATTGCATTACATGTCTCGTAGTTCTTAACAATGCAATGAAGGGTGAGGAGTCTGAACAACATATGCAGGAGCACTGGATTAAATGCATTAATACAGCATATCATACAGTATTTGTCAGTTTCTTAAAGGACAAAACCTGCTATTTTGCATGTTTGAGCCCAATATATATAGCCTGTGTACACATTACAATACTAACAAACATTTCCCAAATTATGCTATTACAGCTGTAAATGTTTATAATTTAGCAGTAAATTTTTAGAATTTTACAGTTTTTTTTTTCACATCAATTTTAGAATTTGTTTTCACACCAAAAGCTTTTTTTTTTTTTTTTTTTTTTGTCAAACTAATTTTATTTAACCAGTCCAACACAGAGATGAATAGAAGACACTTCTCTCCTTTGCTGCACCACTGTGCATGAGTAAAAACAGGTTGTTATAGATACTCTCTCTTTATTTATGGCCCCCTCCCAAAAATCCAAATGTGTTACATGTTAACATAAACGTGTCATGGCAGTAAAGGAATAATGAAAAACAGCTTTCAGGGCAGTTCAGGACCTTTGGGTTTGTCTTATCAGATTTCTAAAGACGTTGACAATGTTCAACACATTCTCCCTATTATATGATGAAATAACAACATGCACAATATTTCCCCTGTAGCAATAACAGTCATAAACCAATTTGAACATTTTGTAACGTAAAATCAAAGCTATGTTACTTTTAAGTTACTTTTATTTAGGTCTGCCATTCAGTTCAGAACCATTCAAGTTTCCCCTTGCTATCCGCTGGGACTGAAAATGAAACTTTCCTCCTACAGAGTACTCTAGTACTACTCTTCCCAAGAAATGCTGAGTAATCAAACTGTAACTCTTCACACTGACATTGAAGTCAACTCCAAAGTGGCGTTTAAATGCTGTTGGACAGCAAAATTGCTTATTTCAAAGAACATTTATGCTCATAAGCATAAGCACTTATCTCATCTAATCTACCGTAATAGTAGCCACACAAGTTTTCACTGGGGCTGTTTTTTAGTTTGGATCTATTAACCTAAAACGGAAGCACCGTCAAAGAGTTAATGTGGTGATGTATTCTCTTTTTTACTTGCAGAGTTACCGTGTTGGATAATGGAAGTCTGCGGCTTGCCAATGTTACCAAAATGGATGCTGGTATCTACACTTGTGTGGCTAGAAACCAGTTTGGAGTAGCAAGCAGTGCCGGCAGTCTGTTGGTTAAAGGTAAGCCACCATTCTTTTCCTCACTTAGTTCCGATGGCTTGTGGGAATCGCTTGTTCACTGGACGTCATGGGTTTTAAGAACGAGATTGTTATTTGTTAAAACATTTTATGTTAATTAATCCAGCTGAGCCTTGTACAGGTGTTGTTATTCATCTTTTGTAATAAAGCAACACATTATGTATGGATGCCGGTGTTTTGGGGCAGCGCACAACAAATGATCTCACAGACTGCACGGGAGCTACGAGTCACAGCTGACCACTGCTGCATGTTAAATTCACCCTCGCTGCACATGTGATGAATAAACAGCCGAGAAAACTAGCTGCTATAAAAATGATTCTCTTCTACCTGAATGTGCAATTAGTTGATTGGTGGTTAGAGGAGGCGAGACGTAAAGCTCATTCCTGCGCCTCCATGTTTAATTCATTTTTCTTTTTTCTTTTTCTTTTTCTTTTTTTTTCTTTTTTTTTTTTTTTTTTTTACTATGGTGGCTTATAGCCATGCTCGGTTTGTTTAGGATTTCAATCCATTTAAATCGCACACTTCTGCAGTGCAATGAATTTTCAGTCTTTCTAAAGAGGAGAGTCAACAACAGCCTTCTATTAAAATGCCTTTTGATGATTCCTCTTCAGAAGTTTTTGAATTGCAAATTGGGTTAGCGTAGAAGCCCATTTTCAATTTCTTCTTCCCAACAGCTTCAATTTGCATGTATCAATGGTGCTTTTTATACATTTGTGTATTAATAACGTCAGTCAAGTTGGAGGCGCTATCTATCACTTTGAGAATATGTGAAACTTGAAACCTTAATATTTACTTTCCAGAATGAGGTTTTACATGTGCATGTACATCGAGCAAGCTCATGAAAATAATGTACTTATGTACATTAATGTAATGCTTACAGGTCAGGAATTAATAATAGAATGCTCTGAAAGAGACCATTCTTCACAACAAATTATTATTTTTATTTTTTTGACACACAAATTTATCTTTTAAACTGTACTTGTTTACTATTTAATGAAATTGTGAGTGCCAGGTTTCTTTTCATGGACTATATTCACTTTATGGCAGTGCTTTATAGTCCTATTCCTCAGAACTTAGTTTGGCTCTTTTTCTGTCCTTTCAGCTAGTTAAAGGACCATAACTGTGATTTTGCATGTTTGAGCCCAATAAATACTACCCACATACACGTTACCTTACTGCCAACTATTTTCCAAAACATAAAGCTGTATGTTAGGTTTAGCATTTATTGTTTATTGTTTATTTAATGGATGCCCATTAGCTGATGCCTCAGCAACAGCTATTCTTCCTGGGGTCCATTTAATCAAACATAAAATCACACATTTATGTTTAAAAGAAAAATAAAATTAAGTAAAAATTACAAAGAATCCAATTTCAGCATCAATCACATTACCCAAAACTACATGATAAAACATCCAAACATATCACAAACAATATAAACAATGCCAANCACATTACCCAAAACTACATGATAAAACATCCAAACATATCACAAACAATATAAACAATGCCAACAACCACATCTGACCTCTGACCCCAGCGATCCACACCTCTGCCAACCAAGAACAGATAACTAGGCCACAGCAAACACAGGACCACACACTGGACAGTGAGAAAGAAAACAACTTTACCCTAAATAAGCTTTTAATTGCCTTTTAAAAACAAATTTATTTTTAACACTTTTAATGTGANCTTTACCCTAAATAAGCTTTTAATTGCCTTTTAAAAACAAATTTATTTTTAACACTTTTAATGTGAGATGGTAAGTTATTCCAAAGATTAACTACCCTATACAGGACAGCCTTCTTTAAGGCATTTGTTCTCGGTTGAGGAAGGTCAATCTTTCCAGTTACGGCTTGTCTAGTTCTATAACAATGTTCATCTTCAATATAAACCCTTTTCGAATAAATACACTTGGGTTGTTTTTAAGTACATACTCCCCCCAAAAGGATAAAATACTCCAAGGCAACATCTTTTCCACCTTCTTCAAGCTATAAGCGTTATTTTGCCAAATCGCCTGATCTTTCAAAATCAAATGTTCAGATGATACACCTACCTTAAAACACAAAGTTCTGCATGCTAACATCTACACACAAGTGTGCAAGGCACTGTCATTTTAATTTCTCAGTAAAAGTATTTTTCTCCTTGGAACTATATTCCCTGGCAGAGTCATACATTATCTTCTGTATAGCTTCATGCTGGATCATTTGCAACTTCAACTAAAAATGTAAAAGACGTTTTGTTCATTGTGATGGATTACTTATCTCAAGCACGTTTCAAATCTCTACAAGTTGATTTTTATAGTGTACTAGAATGAACTAAAACCAATGGCAGTCTGGAAGGTAGAAGAAACAATTCTAAAATGTACCGCTCCAGTAGTGTGTTTTGGAAAATGGTTGACAGTAATGTAACATATGCAGGTTGCATTTATTAGGCTCAAATATACAAAATTACCAGTTTGCTCCTTTAATTGCATTTCACCTGACATCTCAGTTCAATCAGCATTACTTTCTAAGATATTATCATTGATAGGTTATATACCGAAAATCCACCTGGAGTCTATGTCAGGTGCCAGGAGTGATTTGGACTTAACTTAATGTGCCGTTAAAATATCCAAGAATTTGGTCACATGTCATCTCATTCCTGTGCCAATTCCAGTTGAAACATTAAAATCCACTCATTGTCTAATCTAGACAACAGGATCAGCTCTTTTGGGTTAATGAGAAAAAAAAATGCTGTTTTTACATAGGATTAAAGAACTGGAATTGCCATGCGAGGAGCACGCCAAAGAAAATCAGGCTGCCAGTTTGTTACATCCCCTCCAGTGGTGACATGAAATGAGTGTGACAGTTTTGCAGTCTGAAGCAGAAAGTTTTGCCTCTCTAATTCCACAATCTGGTGCCAAACTTTCCTAAGACTCACCTGGAATGCACCACCATGACTGGTCGGTTCTCCTTAGGGGGGTGCCAAATAAACAAGCAGGCTTGTTTTGACAGAGCTGAATATAGTCCTTTACTTTACCTCGACATGCTGCGTTGGCTTGCCTGTCCATGAGATGCTTATGACATGCATGCATAATTCACAGTGGACCGGCTATATTCTCCATGCTGCTGTTGAATGAGACATCCAGCCAAGGCCGGGTGTCTCATTTCAAAGATTATGTTGATGTGCACCATGCTGAGGCTGAAATAGAATGGCTTTTTGTCCTGGCACAAACAGTGCCAAATTATAGACTTGGCTCTGGCCTGTGGAAATGGTAAAGCTTGTTTTGTTTTGTTTTATTTTTTTAACTTCTTTGCTGTGGTTTAGTGATATAGATATCACGCCACACTCCGATTTATGGAGTTTTCAGAGAGAGCGTTGCAGGATAAACACACAGACTGACTCCAAAGTAATTTATCTGGATGCTCATTATTAATGTTTGGTTAATATCGAGGAGAGGATTTGATGAAAGCTGTTTTTGAGAGTGGGGAATGCAGAACATATAATAAGAAATAAAAAATAAGCTGGCTGAAAGATGATCATTAACTGTACAGCAGACAGTCTGGGGGGAAAAGGTGACATGAAAAGAACAAAGGCTCTGTGTTGTTGACGTGGTCTTCTTTGTAATTTGGTGCTCCCTGTTCCCAGAGCCCACTATTATCACCAGTCCTGCAGGACATCTGGACGTGACAGTGGGTGAGAGCATTGTGCTGCCCTGCCAAGTGTCTCACGACCCCACGCTGGACCTCAAGTTCACCTGGTTCTTTAATGAGCAGCTCATCCACTTTGGAAGCCACGGGGCCTACTTTGAAAAAGTCGGTGGGGTAAGTTCATCCATGGTTTCCAGCACTGCGTTTTATGTCTCCAGGGTAAGACACACACACAAAAAAAAAAAAAANAAAAAAAAAAAAAGAAATGAAATTGCAAAACTATCTCTTTCAATCAAAATGATATGTTTATTTGAGAAATAATTTTGATTTATGGGTTTCCTAGTTGAGGCGTTTAAGTAATGCTTGAAGTCTTCTTCACGGCAGAATGAGCCGCTTGCCTACAGGTATTTCAAAGTTTGCAGTCAATAAAGCTCAGACTTGCATTCATTACTCATTTTGATACGGTAGATTAATAACGCCGGCCAAGTAACATTTCCCAAGATAAAAGTAAACAACTTCTGTATCCTCCTGACATCCAACGTGTTTACAACTCAAACACACTTCAACATGGTGGCATCATAATTATGACGTGACAACTTCAAAATAAAGCAGGAGCATCTGAAGGCAAAATTAAAATAAAGAGATACTGGTGAACAGTGTCATATTTTACAATACTCAAATGTCTTTCTTCTTTGCCAACAAGGGGGATTTTCACATGATTACGTTTGACTGTGGATGAAAACATACACATATGATTTTAAATAACACTTAACGAAAGGCCGTCAAATCAACCTAATTAAAGAGATCATCAAAACATTTAATTTCTCCGCAGCTTAATTCCAGATTAATCTTCCAAGGAGCAAAGCATTGAACATTGTTCATTATGAATTATATCAAGTACGATTTTTTTTTTTTTTTTTTTTTNTTTTTTTTTTTTTTTTTTTGGGTTGACTTGACGAGAGCTCTCTATCTCTCTGTGCCTGTTCTGCTTGTTAATAACACCTCCTTCAAAAGCGGCACCCAAGGAATCCATTATTCAGTGTTCAGCCGTGTGTTACATTTTATCATCTGACACCAAATATACAGTATTTCTCTTCTAATTAGAGAAAGCAATCATGAAGTCTCGGCTTCCTCGTTACCTGTGGTTGTTTTTTTACATGATCACAAATGATAGCAAGAGCTTGATAATTGTGCTTAGCTGTACAATTCATTTAAATATTTGACTCTCTGCACCAACATACAGTCAGCAGGGCGCTGACATGCTGTGGAGAAACTAGTCAGACATTAACTGTGAATTGTTGATGGACAGATTGGTACTAATTTCTGAGTAAATGTTTTTCTCTTTTAGAGACTACAGTCAAAAAAAAAAAAAAAAAAANTTTTTTTTTTTTTTACTATAAATGATTGGCAACAGAGCCTGCTTTGAACTCGGGGAGAATAAAGCTGAATTGCATTTTTTTTTTTGCACAGACGCAAGATGACATGATAAGCAGACTGATGGAGCTTTTTTGCTTTTTTGTCCTTGTGGCAAACTGATATCATCCCAAATTATAGGGGGCAGTGCATAAAAAAAAAAAAAAAAAAAAAACACGCCTACAGCACAAAGGATCATAGAAGAAGTCCCTTGTTTATAAATGGCGTTGACAATGACGAGTGATTTTCATTAGGAGGAGCTGCTGTGTTTACTGCTGCTGCTACAACAAAAAAAGCAAGAGGAGACAGTCTCTAAATAAAAGGAGGCGAGACATAGGGAAGTATAATATACTATGATTGTGAGATCGACGTGTGGAATTTGTCATCTGGCTGTCTCGATGAGCTTTCACTGAGGAGTCGTGCAGATGTCATTATTTATGAACCTCTGCTTCTAGCAGCTCCTTAATTTTTGAGAGGTCCACGTGCAGATTATGGGATGTGCACGGACAGACAAAAAGGCGCCATGTGATGGGGCGTGTCTTTCTGTGTGACGTCAATTAATCTGCGTGGACCTGAGCGCCCTCGTGGGTGCATCAAGCTTTAGGCCTGGTTTATGCTTAACAGAAGTGATGCGGACTTGGCCTCTGAAACTGATTATCTGTGTTCCTAGCATTCATATTGACTAGATTGACACTGGATCATTGATTATTTGCTGTTCATACTATTCTGTAATGTTTATTTGTTTTTGGATCTTTGTAATTTGCCTTTCTGTTTCTTCTTCTGTGGCTCCTATTGCACACCCAATCGATTGAGGAGAGGGTTTGAATAGCCTCTGCTGAGGTTTCTTCCATTTTCCATATATAATAGGGTTTTTAGGGAGTTTTTCCTCATCTTCTTATAGAGCTTGGCTGGGACAGGAACCTTTAATTTGTGGGTCTGTAAAGCCCTTTGAGACATTATATGTGATACTGGGCTACACAAATAAGCTTGACTTGACTTGATGACATGACAACCGTGTACTTTAACTTTGGTGGCGCTATAGGACAAAGCCACTTTTAACCCCAAAAAGCAGTAAACCCAGCAGAAATAGAAGAAGTCTCTGGTTCAGTCACTCGCAACAAGACACAGAGGCAGTCAAAAGAACAGAGTCGCTGTTGAAGGAAGAATTGCTGCTATTTTCATTGGCTGCGAGTCAAAAAACTTGTTCGCCATCGTTTGGTTTTTTTCTGTTCACCTCACTCTCCTTTCCTCCACACCTTGTCCGCCTTGTTTCAAAACTCAAGTGGTGCATGAGCATGCGAGCAACCTTCAAAAGCGACCTCTGCAGCGACTATTTTGGCTGCAATTATGTCACATTTTCTGCGTGCCCACTGTCGTCTCTACATCTGCATTAAGCATAAACCAGCCTTAATTCTCAAGGAGAATGAGTCATTGAAGGTGTGGGCATCTTTATAACTTAACCAAGTACCGCTTTCCTAAGAGTGTTAAAGTCTGATGTCTAATTGTAATTTTTATGCTCAGTGTTAGAAAATAATAAATATTCCGACAATTCTTTCTGTGTGCACTTTCAGGAAGCCGGATCATACAAAATAGAAACTATTTACAATAAAGGACCTTGAGTAAACGTGAAACAACAATTCCCCGAGCACCGTGTAACTTCTGACTGCTTTGATTTAATTATAAATGATAGGCTTGTGTCCAAATTCAATATTGAAATGATGAGACAGGCAGAGTTATTGTACAAAATCCCGTGGCATCATTTTGCTATGCTGGCAAGAGTGTAATGGACAAGCATTGTACCATATAAATGTTATATGCCTACAAAATTATTTAGAAGAACTAACCTGGGAAACTGAGCTCTTATTCAGAGAGTTAATGTTCAGTCGATTTAGTTAGAAATCTGATAGTCGAATATCAAAAATCCCAAAAATCAGCCTTTGCCACCATGTGTGTCCATAAGATAAGAAAATCTTCCTAATTCACCCAATGCAACACCATTAATGGATGGCCACAACTAACACTTTTGAGCCCAATAAATACTACCTGTATACCCGTTATGTTCCTGCCCACTATTTTCCAAAGCATAAAAAAAGTATAACTTTTTCCTGTTATTTTGCCAAATCCCCTAATCATTCAGAATCAAATGTTCAGATGATACACCCACCTTCAAATTCAGTGTTTTGCCTGCTAACATGTATGCCCAAATGTAGAAGGCACAGTTGTTTTAATTTCTCTGGTAAATGCAGTCTTTTCTCCTGGGACTATATTCTCTGACGGAGACGTACATTTGCCTCCGTGTAGCTTCCTTGTTGGATTGGTTAATAAAGTAACTTTGATTCACTTAGATTACCTATTGTAAGCATGTTTTAAGTCTGTACATTTTCATTTTTATATCATACTGGACAGAACTGAAGCCAATGGCTGCCTGTTAGTAGGAAAAACAATTTGAAAATGCACCGCTCCAGTAGTATGCTTTTATAAAATGGTTGGCAGTAATGTAACCTGTATGAGGGTAGTATTTATTGGACTCAAACATGCAAAATCACTGTGGAAAGCTACACTGGAGGTGCTGAATATTTCTGGTCTAACATAACATATTACTTTGAATGAGATGAAGGGAAATTCAGTTCGCTGAATGATGTAAACCGCAGTCAAACAAAATGCAAGTGTTAGTTTAAAATTCAGTATACGTTTTTACAAATATGTAACATTGAAGTAAGAAATCTGCTCTCTATTTTTTCACGACTCATCTCTCTCAATATATCATGCCAAAATTATTCCTGCTCCAACAGCATAGACACCCATATGGCGTTTCACAAGACTTTGCAGTTAGCTGCACAGACATGAAATACTGTGGATGGAGAATATCAGTTACTTCCCTGTTCGATGTCCAAATGCCACACTACGTATGATTATTGCATTTTTGTAGGACTTCAATTTGACAAATTAAGCTGGGTATTTTTCTGCTGCAGCTGAATTTCTTATCACGGGAAAATGTCTGTGATTATCAAGTCTGCTCCTGTTTCACAGTCCATTTCTATCTTAGATAAGACATGAAGTTAACATTAGCTGTAACTTTAAAGTTCAAAGCTAATAACTTGCTTGCCATTGAACAGGCATCAGTAGACTAAATGAGACAAAATTGAATAAGAGGGACATAGCTGAAAGAAGGCTTTTAATTCCTTACAAAGAACTGTCCTTATAATTCATCATGAAAACCTACGCTTAGTCATTTCATGTGTCCCTGGACCTGTATTATAACTTTCTTTGCCATAATTTAATAAAGTGAATTCCAGAAGAAATCACTCTGACATTGCGCTCATATGTGGAGTGCTTTTATTTAATTTAGCAACTCTAGAATTATACTTATTATTTAATTTATTTTCCTAATTTCTGTACTGACAGCGTTCAGCTGGTGACATCATGATCCGGAACATTCAGTTGAGGCATGCTGGGAAATATACATGTGCCGTTCAGACCAAGGTGGACAGCGTATCTATCGCCACTGATGTTGTAGTTAGAGGTAAGTATGTTCCTCACGCCACGTGTTCAACAACCGTTTACATACAGTATAATCATCATATCATAATATCATATCATGATACCATCCTCATTTAATTCCTAAAATATAAACTAATATATAGTAAAATATAAAGAGTATATAGATACAGCATTCCATGTTCTTATTTTCACTTCAGGGTCTATTTTTGCAAATCTTTAATGCGCAAAAAACACATTAATCGTCTTCCAATCCAAATGAATCCATTTCTGCGTTCCCTTGTTGCAGCACCTTGTGTGCACACTGAGTGGAAACAGGGTATTTTAGGTGCTGCCTCTTTAAAGGACCATTAAGTATTTCTTGATTTAAAGGACCATACTGGCCATTTTGCATGTTTGAGCCTAAAATATTAAATTTTCATACATGTAACAANTTAAAGGACCATACTGGCCATTTTGCATGTTTGAGCCTAAAATATTAAATTTTCATACATGTAACAATCCCCAAAGCAAACTACTGGAATGGTGAATTTAAAAAAAAAATTCCCTACCGTCCAGACCGCCATTGGTTTCATTTGATTCTGGTACGCTATTAAAATCAACTTGTTGATACTTGAAACATTCTTGGGATAGGTAATCCATCAACATGAACAAGACCAGCCGATCGGACAGATATCAAGCCATTGAATGGACATTATCAGTGACGTTATCAGGCATAGGAATGGGCTAGTAGGGGCCTACTACACCTACTAGTAGGCGGAGCGTCAATCATCCAATCACAGATGTAACATGGCGACATAGTCGGAGCCTCAGGAGCAGCCGATTCTCTCACAGATCCTATCACTGATCCAAGCTGGCGCACACTCGGAGCGTTAGAACTAACGCTAAACCTAACCATAATCCTAACCTTAACACTAATCTTAACCTTAACCCTAACCTTAACCGTAACTGCACAGATGCATAGTAATAAAGACGAAGACAAACGAAGTTAGCGACTTCCTTGCAGGCACAGATGTGTTGAAAATGGGCTCCGCCATGTTCTACCCGGTCGGAAAAAAATCAACCATTGAATCCTGCATGTTCCGCCATGTTAGCTGACTGAGGCTCCGCCTACTAGTAGGTGTAGTAGGCCCCTACTAGCCCATTCGTATGGCTGATAATGTCACTGATAACGTCGATTCAATGGTTTGATATCCGTCCAGTCAGGTGACAAGACGTATTCACATTTTTTTCAAAGTTACATCATTTTAGCATTTAAGCGCAATAAAAAACATGGAGTGAATGTATGTCTTCACCAGGGAATATAGTCCCAAAGGAAGACTTGTGTTTATCGAAAAATTTAAACAACCATGACTTCATAAGGCTACGTAACTATTACCAGGCAAAACATCGGCGGGTGTATCGCTCGAATATTTGAGTTTGAAAGATTAAGAGATTTTGCAAAATGTCAGGAAAGCTGAAATACGGTTTTATCCTTTGGGAAATTATTGTCAGTAACGTACCATGTATGAAAATTGAATATATTAGGCTCAAACATGCAAAATGGTGGTATGGTCCTTTAAGGCCCCTCCCCTCCCATATCTCCTCTGTTGTAATTGGCCAGCTGCCTCAGGCCTGAGCTGACAATACCCACGGACTGCAAAGCATTGATGTTGGCCAAAAGCTCACTCACTAGTCTCGTATGTTGTGTGTAATCAGGTGTGTAGATAGATGTTGAGGTACACATGGTATGTAAGAAATGGACTTTCTGGGCATATCAGGACCTGTCTGCATTTCTATCAGCATGAACAAGTTTGTTACTTTGACAATGTTCAACTCCCTACAATACTACACTATAAAAATGAAAAGGAAAATCCAAAAATCGTAAAATGTCCCCTTTAAATTGACACAACCAGGATTACATTTGACATTCTTAATCTCCACACTTTGTTTTTCAACTTCTTTAAAGTCATGACGTAGATTTCTTTCTTTCCTACTAGCTAATATTGAGGTGGTTTCACTGCTACACTCAAGCTTCAGAAATGCAAGTTATCAGCTGTTATCCTTTCCTAGACACTCTCTCCCTATTCAGTCGACTACATCAACTCCAAGCATGAATAATTATCCACCGACTCTGTACCTGCCTGTCTCGCATCTCCATTAATCTACTTAATGTATATCATCAGGTGTGAGTGAACTGTGACTCATTATCCATCCAGGTCCCCCAGGCCCCCCTGTGGACTTCCAGGTGACTGAGATGACAGAGACCACTGTGTCTCTGTCCTGGGGACCTGGACTGGACCACCACAGCCCCATCCTGAGCTACACCATCCAGGCCAGGACACCTTTCTCTCTGGGGTGGCAAGCGGTTACCACTGGTAAGCAGGGCTGGGAGATTTAGTTTAAATATGTAATCCGTTACAGTTACTAGTTACCTGCAAAAAAAAAAAAAAAAAAAAAAAAAAAATGTAATCAGTAACGTAATCCAACTACTCCAATATTAGAGTAATGTAGCTTGATTACTTCCCATTACTTTTGGATTACCTCAATCAATAAGATGACTTTTCTATATTTTATATAGATTTTTATTTAAGTGTATTCTGTAAAACAAGAGAACAATTTAAGATTAGATTTAGGAAAGAAAATGGGACGCAAAAAGAAAATTAAGGTTCCATTTCCAAATTAAATTATAGGCTTACAAAATCGTACAGTCAACAAAGCAAAAAATAAAATTTTATTTTTTACAAAATAAAAACAAAATGCTCTAAATTTTTTGTACATGGATTAAGAGCATCAGTATTTTTTTAACAAATCAGAAAAAAAAGACACTAATTGACTGTTACGGTGTTGCTACTACCTATAGTAGTTTCTGTTTTTGTTTAATAAATTGACAAACTAACAGCCATCTCTCTGTGCTTGAGACTCACTACAATAATAATAATTGGTAGTTGTGGTATTGAAATGCTGGCTAACGTTAATGTTAGCTTTGGCTACCTGGTTTCTGCGTAGCTAGCACAGCTGTTGGCTTATCTGTAAAATAATGTTTCTTTAGATTAGACTAGATTAGTTTTTGAATGCTGACTATATTTTCACAGCTGGAAGGTATAAATTGCACTGTGATGTTATTCCCCTTTTCTGCCTTAAAGACAAAATAGTGGCAAAATTTCGCTGTGAAAGCATTTTTTTCACTGTGTCATAGCGACACTCATAAACAGAAGAGCGTCGTTGTGTGCGCATGCGTGTGCTTGACAGAAAATCCTTCTCTTTTCAAGCTGATAGTAATCCCCATTTTTTACTAAATGTATCTCTAATCTGATTACATTTTTTTGCTCTGTAACTGTAATGGCATACAGTTACATTTTTTTGTATCCTGATTACATAATGCAGTTAAATATATTCTGTTATTACCCAAGTCTGCTGGTAAGTCTGTACTGTAGGTTGTGTGAATGTGAAGTTAAAGGATTTTTAATCTAACCCTATATTTTTTTAATTTTTAAGGACTTGTGATTTTGCTTGTTTAACCCTAGTGCATTTCTAACCTGCACATATGTTACGTTACAGATTACATTTCCCAAAATATGCTACTTTAGCACCAAATTTTAGAATTTTTTTTCCCTACCTCCCAGGCTGCAATTAGTTTTAGTTCATTCCAGGACACTATTAAAATCAACTTGTAGAGGCTTGAAACATACTTGGGATCAGTAATCCATCACAGCGAACACAATTGTATTATTTTTTATTTTTTTTTATTTTATTTTTTTTGTTGAAGTAACTTTATTTAACTGTTCCAACATGAGCTGCACAGAAGAAAATTTATTTCTCCAGTGGGGAATATAATCCCAGGAGAAGATGGCAGGCATCCACAGAGAAATTAAAAATGACCATTCCCTTCTACAATTGGACAAAATAGGTTAGCAGGCGAAATGCTAACTTTTAAGGTGGGTGTATCACCTGAACATTTGATTTTGAAAGTTTAAGGGATTTGGCAAAATAATTGAACCTAAAATATGGTTTGATGTTTTGGAAATTGTCAGTAATGTAACTTGTATGCAAGTTGTATTTATTGGGCTTAAACATGCAAAATGGCCGGTATGGTCCTTTAACTTCTTGGTGGTGACTGGTATTATTTTCAAACAGCATGTGAAATGACAGTAAAGAACACATCTCCAGACTGGATAACTTTCAGTGGTGGACCTTGCAGGACTTTGAAGAAAGGTTATTTGTCTGATGTCTTTCAGTTCCTGAGCTGCTCGGAGGGAAGCAGCTGTCAGCCACCGTCATTGACTTGAGTCCCTGGGTGGAGTACGAGTTTAGAGTCCTGGCAACCAACATCATCGGAGCAGGAGAACCCAGCAAGCCCTCCAAAAAGGCTCGCACGAAAGAAATGCGTACATATCAAATGTCCTTTACATTACAAACAATTGCACAAATTGTTTTAACATTATTCTGGAGGCATAAACATATATACCACTAACACTGTTGATGTTGCAGTTCCCAGGGTAACTCCAGCCAGGGTGAACGGTGGTGGCGGAGGTCGTTCAGAATTGGTCATCACCTGGGAGGTAAACTTGACTTTACAGGACATGCAGCATATGGTTTTTAGACTTTGTATGTGTTTGAGTGAGCAGCTGTGAATCCGTTTTAATTTACATGGTATATTACAGTAATTTCATTGGATTTTAATGATGTTTTGCCTGTATTGATATGACAAAAAAAAAAAAAAAAAAAANAAAAAAAAAAAAAAAAAAGACAACAGAAAGATACAATGACTTGATCACTTTAATGTTTGTAAAAACTTGCATTTTGCTTTGTCCAGTATGGAGTTTAGAGTGTGCTGTTAAAATAATTTCAGACTTTTTCAGAGGTTAAATGCCACTGATTAATTAATTGGTGCACTTTAAAAAAGCTATAAAGTTCAATTAATTAATTGTACATTTAAACTTTTCAAAACTATCACTAAAATTTTGCCAAATAATAATTTTGTTTCTTGATTTTGCCTTCAAATGCTGAATACATCAATTTGCAAATGGATTTCCAGACTACTTTAAAAAGACTTTTGAATTAGTTATTCCATTTACTAATGTATCTTGCTGTCATTTCAGTCTCACAATTCATTTATCTCTTGCTTGAATATTTAGTTTTCCATTTTGTGATCACTTAAAGTTAAACACATGCAGCCATTTTGCCAGACTAAACTTTAATGAAGGTGTAACAGGGCAGAAACAGGCATTTCCAGCTGACTCCAGAGACTCTTCCTCACACTAAAAATAATGGCTGGCCAATCAGAGTCCCCGTCTCTTTTAATGGTGGTCCCACAAAATAAATGTTAAAGCAAAATAAATGAATTGCGAGCTGGAATCTAATGGAATGTAGCTGGAATGTTTAAAGACAGAATAATGAAGTGGAATTATTAATTTGCATCTATAAATTGATTACATTTCAACACTGAGAAAGTCCACCATTATTCTAGTAGCACACTCCAGAATCCACAGTCCAGGACTTTAAGCATCCGTTTGGTTACTCAGTCCCTGAACATATAAAGAATAACTTTACTGCTTAACTTAAATAGCACCCAGTTAGACCTTGTCAGTATAAAACCATTTAATCAGTCGCAGTGATAAATTCATGCTAGGCGAGGCCACCCTCGTTCGATTCCCTAATATGAGCCTAGCTGAGAGTCTTGTAGATATTAATATCTTGAGTATCAGTCATGCCCTTCAGTCTTGAGTCATCCTTCTGACTCATTTCATACCTCCGTAGCCTGTTCCCGAGGAGCTGCAGAGCGGCCCGGGCTTCGGCTACGTCGTAGCTTTCCGCCCACTCGGGGCACAGAGCTGGATGCAGGCTGCTGTCACTTCCCCCGACGCCTCCAGATACGTCTTCAAGAATGAGAGCATCCCTCCCTTCTCCCCTTACCAAGTCAAAGTCGGGGTTTACAACAATAAGGGAGAAGGCCCTTTTAGTCCAGAGACCACTATCTACTCAGCTGAGGAAGGTTTGTCTTCAGTTTTTATTTTAGATTTTGGGATACAGTTGGGTAGATCAAGTTGGAGTTTAGTTGAGTGTTAATTGGGTCTAAAATTCTTCTTGGAAACATCCTTAAGGGACCTTACCGATGGCTCTGCATGTTTGAGCCCAATATATACACCCCATATACACGTTGCAGTACTGATGACCATTTCCCAAAACATACTACTGGAGTGGTAAATATTAGAATTTTAGAATTTTTTTTCCTACTTTCCAAACTGCCACTGGTTTCAGTTCATTCCAATACGCTATAAAAATCAACTTGTAGAGACTCAAAATGTGCTTGCAGTAAGTAATCTATCACAGCCAACATGTCTATTCTTCATCAGAGTTACTTAATTTAACCAATCCAACACAGACTACATGGAAGAAAATATATCTCTGCCAAGGAATATAGTCCCAGGACTGCTTTTTCAGAGAAATTTAAACACTTTCTAGAATCACGCATGTGTTAGCAGGTAAAACATTGAATTTTAAGGTGGGTGTATAACCTGAACATTTGATTTTGAAAGGTCTGGGGATTTGGCAAGGTTATGTTTTGAAAAATGGTTTGCAGTTTTATTGGTCTCAATCATGCAAAAGGTTTATGAAAAACCAGTGGGTGAAGTTTAACCATGTCACAAAACAGTTTTTACTACAAGGAATTTTTGTTGGCACTCTCCCTCTCCGCAGAGTTTAAGAGGAACTGGATGAAGCTAGACTCGGCAAGATGTGGGCGTAGTGATTCCATATCCTTGATTTTTTGTGTGCCCTTTCAGAACCCAGCAGAGCTCCAGGGAGGCTGAGGCCGAGGAGTGTATCAGCATCCGAGGTGGAGGTCACCTGGAAGCCTTTGGCCTGGAGCAACAACCGGAGACGCATTCTGGGCTATGAGGTCAGGCCGAAACATGCCCACACACTGGGAACTGTAACAACATAATGAGTAGTACCAACAGCTAGTGGCATTTGAATATTTCTTTTGTGATAGCAAGTGCCCTTTTGTGGTACTGTGTGATTATTCATTCATGAAGTAAACTATATGAACACAATGAAGCCACTCGGGATTCATGCCCACAAGTGTAGCGTTACTGCTATAAGTATTAATAATTAGACGTATGTTGGGGAAAGTATAATTGGAGTGTTTGCTGTGTGTTGTTAGCTGCGGTACTGGAGTGAGAGAGACAAGCAGGATGCAGCCAGTGTGATCAGGACGGTGGGGAATAAAACATCAGTGCTCATTAGGGAACTGGAAGGCAGAAGTACTTACTACATGTCCCTGCGGGCCTATAACAGTGCCGGGTTGGGACCGCAGAGCAACATTGTCAATGTCACAACCAAGAAACCACGTAAGGATTCTGCTTACAGGATATTACTGGTGAATGATGTGCATGGGTTCTCTCTTTTGTGGCATTGTTTTATTTGTAAGTCTCTGGCTGTCTGTTTGATGCCTACAGTGGCCCCCAAGGACAAAACATAAGCAAGAGTGAAAACACAAACAAAAAAAGGAATTGGACTCCAAATCCAGAAAAAAAAAAAAAAAAAAANAAAAAAAAAAAAAAAAATGCAAATGCCAAAATGCATATAAAGGCGAAGACAAACATGAAGCAATGTGCTTTAAAGGACCATACCAGCAATGGTGCATTTTTGAGCCTAATATATTCAATTTTCATGCATGTTATGTTACTGACAACCATTTCCCACAGGATAAAACCGAATGTCAGCTTTTCTGATATTTTGCAAAATCTCTTAATTTTTCAAAATCAAACACTCAATTGACACAGCCAACTTAAAAGTCGATGTTTCACTGCTAATAGTTACGCAAAATTATGATATCATGGTCATTTAATGTTTTGATAAACGCAGGTCTTCTTTTGGGACTATATTCCCCGGTGGAGACATACATTCACTCCACGCTTTTTATTGTGCTTAATGCTAAAATTATGTAACTTCGAAAAAAAAACCTGAATACACGTCTTGTTCGCGATGATGGATTACCTATCCCAAGAACATTTCAAGTANAAAAAAACCTGAATACACGTCTTGTTCGCGATGATGGATTACCTATCCCAAGAACATTTCAAGTATAACAAGTTGATTT
This sequence comes from Lucifuga dentata, assembly GCA_014773175.1. Taxonomy (NCBI): domain Eukaryota; kingdom Metazoa; phylum Chordata; class Actinopteri; order Ophidiiformes; family Bythitidae; genus Lucifuga; species Lucifuga dentata. The sequence goes on from VXCM01001840.1 coordinate 135,049, forward strand.
TAATAGCATACCAGATTGAACTGAAACCAGTGGTGGTCTGGAAGATAAGAAAGAAAAAAAAATCAATTCACTATTCCAGTAGTATGCTTTGGGAAATGATTGTCAGTAACGTTACATATATGAAAATTGAATTGGGCTCAAACATGCAAAATGGCCAGTATGATCCTTTAAATCAAGAAATACTTGCTAACATTACCATGTTAACCATTCTGCTATGCTAAACATTACAAGCCAAACATTAGCATGCTAATATGTTTAATTTTACTATGTGAGCATTTCTCATAGGCTACATCTCATGTGTTAATATTTCTCTTATTGCTCTTAACATTTGCATGTTAACGTTTAGAATGCTATTGTTAAAGTGTTAATTTTATCTAGCAACACTTAAGCACTTTTCTTAAAATATCACAGGTGTTATTTCTTTTAAAATGTGGTCGTTAATATACTTGTTTTATTGTTAGCATGTGAGCATTTTTCTTAAATGTCTCATATATTAACATTTCTCTTGACATTCTTCTTAACATTTGCTTGTTAATTTTTAGAATGTGATTTTATAATATAATATTTTAGCACTTTTGTGCCTTTCTTAAGTCTTGAATTAGCATTTCTCCAGCAGCATGTTAACAGCACGTTAATATGCTAACGTTTACAATGCTAAACGTAATTTTAACATGTTTAATGTTTTACCATCCTGCATGAAAGCATGGTAACGTGGCATTTTTAGCATGTTGACATTTATCGTAATGACTGTGGTTAACGTTTTAGTATTTTCCTTAATGTTTTCCTCAGTGTTTGTGCTTTTCATTCCGTAGTGAAACTGAGAATATTTTACAGAGTCTTTAAAACTTCAGGCAGTTGTGCTATTTATTTTGCTTTATAGGCTAATAATACAAATTATCATTGCAGTGATAATGCAGCATATGTCTTGATCTGTCTGATATTCTTGAATGTCTCTCCCTGACTCTCTCCATAAGACTCTTTTTTGACTCCCACACACACATTCCTAGAGGAACAGCTCCCTCCTAACAGTGGGATGATGAACTGATAATGAGGAAAGCTCCTTCATGCTGAGTTGGTTGTGGACTTTACGGTTTATTGATTAGGATACTTGTTGTTTTTCTCCCTCCTCTGCTTCTTTTCCTCTCCTCCACCTTCCACTCCAGCTCCTAGTCAAGCTCCAGTCAAAATCATGTGGAACACTTCAAACTCCAAGGTCATCCTGAAGTGGGACCAGGTTCACGCTCTGGAGAACGAGTCAGAGGTCACAGGATATAAGGTAAAAAACGGGGCTGCACAGCCAGAGAGTTTTACACTTTTCTGGAAGAACACCTTAACTGCTGTGGCGATGTGGCTGCAGATATGACAAGTGAATGGTTTTATATGTTGTAACATTTAAATGAGAATGTCAAGCTGCTAGTAGCGCCACTTATTCCACATGAGCACACTAAATGTTTTTGTCAGTTTGGATGTCACCCATATTTTTCTTTTTTGGGAATATCAAATGGCTGCCAGATCACGTGAGTGAGTAAGCAAACATCCAACTATTAATGGCATTGTTAGCTCCATTTGATTAGGATGTGCATCAAGCCACACAATCCCAGTTGAACTAGTTGCAGTAGTTAATCTCACAGTTTTTCATAGTTCTAATTTTAAATGCCTTCAATCATTTTATTTCTTGTCTTTACTATAACAAACTCTTGCGCATTAAATGCTCCCATTCAAGTTACATGTAACTGTTAATATATAAAGTCAAATTTTTTGGATTGCTGCTTTAGGAAAACTTGTTGCAGCAATATTTTTGCAATAATCTTAGATAACTGATTTCTACACTTGCTTGAGTGGTCATAAACATAGAAAACATCATAAAAGCATCATATAAATATCATATGAATATTACAGAGCCAGATGAAGGCAACATTGACTTCATGCCACATGCCACAATGATCTTATCGTTCTCCTGGTTTCCTGTAGGTGATGTACAGCCAGGACAAACACAGCCGTCCCAGTGTGGTGGAGACCAACACCACTTCCTTGGAGTTGTCACTGCCAGTCAACCAAGACTATGTGATCCAGATTAAGCCCTTCAGTGAGGGAGGGGAAGGCAGCAGCAGCCGCCAGATTACCATCCCTAAAATAACAGGTGGGACAGTCATGGACCATGAAACATGAAGTCATTTGAGCTTGCACCAAGTCTCAGAAAAGACTACCTGCAAATACCTATATAATGTTAGATAATGTTCTCATGTTTGAAATTATTATGTGATAAATTGTTATAATTTATTCAATTGTCTCATCAATTAAGTTGGCGATTTTCTACTTTTCCAAAATTTTGCTTTTCCGGGTCAACTTATGAGAGTCTTTAAAGCAGCTACTTTGCCAAATATTTTGTGAAAATGCATTTTGAAAAGTCAAAATGCAACAAGTTCAGTGACAATATTGAGGCTGCTAGAATTGCTCTTCTCTGAGATATTTTCCACATTTGCTGGTGTAACAAAAAGTAAGGAATCCTTAAAGAAACATAAAGTATAACTGTTATTTTGCAGTTATTTGATAGCTGCGAAATAATGAGCAATATTAAACCAGTTATCAACAGACTTAAGACTAATACCTGGCTGCAGAGCATATTGCATCTGAAATAAAAAAGAACATTGCCAATAGCTGATGTTTTAATGTTTAATGTTTGTGTTCAAGTGGTGTAAGACTGGATTTTTCCTTATTAATATGAATAATCAATGTGATTGCAGTGCCCACCACACAAGTCTAGTTCTGAGAATAACAGGTAGCCCCATAATAGAGCAGTGTACTAGTGCCACCTATTGATATTTCTGTGCACTTACACCATACAGTGGTTCTCTGTGCTGCACTCACTTCATAAACAAACTTATTTTTTGTACTGGGTGACCTAACGTGATTCACGTGACAATTTATGTAACACATTATAATTATTTTTGATTCAAGATCACATGGAACATACAAGCAAAGCAATTTTTGATTTGATTTATGTACTTCAATGTCCATTTCAGGCGCCATAGCCGTGGGAGCAGCTTCAGAGCCCTCAGCCTTCCCCTTGGTCACCATCGCGGCCCTAATCCTCACAGCCAGGACTGTACTATGACAAAGATCTGTAGGAACCAGCCGTTAAAGCCGCTTGTTCAGTGGCAAAACTGCAGGATAAAGACAAGAGAGGCTGACGGCCATGTTTTCACACGATCCCTCCCCTACTGTGTCTTTCCTCCTCTTTCTACAAAAGTCGCTTTGTGAAGAAGATCTTTCCCCCACTTTTCTGTCGGTGTTATTGAAAGGAGCAGTGTCTTTCAGAAGTTGCTTTTATGGAACAGAAAGGGTACGGTGACTCGCCTGCAGCTTCTCCAAGACTTTTTTTTTTTTTTTTTANTTTTTTTTTTTTTTTTTAAATTCTCTGCTCCCTTCTTACCAGTGGATACTCTCATATGGTTTTCACCTTAGAGGCAAGGTGACTGGATGTGTATATGTTACCTGTGGGCGGCTGTGTGAGTTCTTTTAAATGGATATATACCAGTGGACTTTTCTTTGATGTGTTATTCTGGGGACGGAGGAGATGTAACACACTTTTAAAAAGCTCATATTTATGTGGGTGCAGTCACGTTTGAGCTTGCTTCAAGACAAAGAAATGATTGAAGTCATTTGCCTCGTCTCCTTGGACTGTCTTTGGGAAGATTCCTGCACTAAGAAAAAAAAAAACAAACTCTCCTCCTGAGGGGTCCTTCCCAAGCCTCATTGCTTTATGATAAACCATAATTTGGGACCTTCGTGATCTTGCCTGGATTTTAATTCTTCCTTTTATGTTACACCTCATTACATAGAAACCTCAAGCATTGCCATGAAAGTGACTGGAACCAAAGGTTTTGAGCCAACAAGGTTCTCCTCAACCCATTGTAACATTGTGAGAAACTGCAGCCTGCACACCCCAGAATGGCTTCCATTACAAACAGCAGACTCGTGTTGATTGATCGATGTCTTTATTTCTTCCTTCATTCATGAGTGTGTAACAAAGGCACGCTAAGCAGTGTGAGCCGCATCGTTGTACACTGTATGTATGAATCCTCAGGTCCCAAATGAGCCTTAAGTCTTATGATTACTGTCCATGTTGTTATTAAAGAGATGTTTTATTTATTTTTCTTTCTTTGTTTATCCAAATTGTATTTTGGCTCACTCATGCTTTAATTTATGAATACCTGACTGTTGACCATTGTTTGGGATATAATTTGGGGTATTTTGGTCTTGGAAACAACACGTCTTTCTCCTGTGACTAACTTTTCTACCATGAGATGACAGAGTTGGATGGGATTTTACTGTCAGCTGCTCTTGGACATGAGATTTGCCAGTGTATACATTGCTTAGGATGTTTCAATGGATCAACGTGCTTTTAATAAACATGCCATTTTCCTCATCTCCTTCTTTGATGTTAGAAGCCAATCATTCAAATGTGTTGGTATTCTGTGGGATTAATTGTGAATAACTTTTACACCCAAAACTAGAGTTTTAGAAATGATTTTTTAAAATAAGTTTTTATTAATTGTGAGATCACACCAAAATTAAAAGTCATTAAAATTATTTGTTGTCATCATAGTGAAACGCTAAGTGTGTAGAGATCAGGAAACAAACATACAGAGGTGGGTAGAGTATGTAGTGTAAAATGTAGCCTGAAATGTTGTTTCCAACAGAAGCGGTGTCAGCTGGACATTCCATTAATGTGTATTGGGTGCTAAGCGTTGACTTCCAACCTCACGGCACACCCAGAGGTGGGTAGAGTAGCCAGAAACTGTACTCAAGTAAACATATTGTTACTTTATGATAATTGTGACTCAAGTATAAGAGTAGTCACCATAATAATTACTTGAGTGAAAGTAAGAAAGTATCTATGAAAAAGATTACTTGAGTAGTGAGTAAATTTGATCAAGCTTATTCTTTTGAATAATCAACAAGCTATAAAGTGCTCGTCTGAGGAAAAAAAATGCAAAGTAGCCATATGTACNTTTTGAATAATCAACAAGCTATAAAGTGCTCGTCTGAGGAAAAAAAATGCAAAGTAGCCATATGTACCTTCTAATACAATCTAAATCATATCATATAAAGAAACTAGACAGTAATAAATCACATATTTATCAAATAACAAATCATGACAATCTGGCCTGGCCCCAAGACAGCTAGGTTAGTTTAATGAATTTATTCAAAATAGAACAGGAAAACTTGAGTTAGCATTATTAACAAGCAGCTAGTTAAGTAGTTAACATTGAAGCTTACGGCCACGTTTCTTCAAGTTCCATGTTCAGTTCTTAAAAGCTGAAATGTCCACATTTTTGATAGACAAAGCTGCAACGCATTATGTAGCTGCTGGGTTTGGTAGACTGAATAGAAAACAGTGTTTGAATGTGTGGCCAGGATGTGCCTCTTCTAAACCTCCCGCTGTTGATTCTGCCATGATTGTTCTGCTTCGGGTGAAACCATGGAAATGGAGGGTGNCCTCCCGCTGTTGATTCTGCCATGATTGTTCTGCTTCGGGTGAAACCATGGAAATGGAGGGTGGGGGGTGTGGCTACTTTGGAGCTGAAGCAGAAAGAAAAACTGAACGTCCACTGAATTCAAACAGGTGAAATCAAAAGTAACACAAAAGAGTATGACTAAATATAACGGAGTACAAGTATATTTTTTTCCTTCATAAATATACTCAAGTATGAATTAAAAGTATCCTGCAATAAAACTACTCAGTAAAGTACAATTTTGTGAAAAAAGGTTATTTAAGTAAATGTAACAGAGTAAATGGAACATGTTACTACCCACTTCTGCAAACACGCTCATTCACATAAAAATAACGTTCAAAGCATAGTAATTCTGCTAAATGCATAAACCTGCACAGTCATGATACTGTTTGTGAACCCTCTTTTCTGAAACAATTCTTTGATCATGTCTCTATGAAAGATATTGTTTTAGCGTTAACAGTCTTTGGTGGGAAACGTGTTTGACCAAAAGTATCCTGTAACCAAACTAGCACAACAGCATTTCAGACTATCATTTCTCTTTAAAGATCACAACTTGACTTGACCAATATGAAATGTAATTTTAAAGGCCCATACCAGTGATTTTTCATGTTTAAGCCCAATACATATTACCCACATACACATAACATTACTGACAAACAATTCCCCATATTTTACATTTCCTGTTATTTTGCCAAATTTCCTAATCTTTCAAAATCAAATGTTTAAGTGACACACCCACCTTAAAAATTCAAAATTTTGTCTGCTAACAATTTTGCACTATTGTAGAAGGCACACTCGTTTTATTTTCTCAGTAAAAGCTGTTGTCTTCTGGGACTATATTCTGTGGCAGAGACATACATTTTATTCTGTGTAGCTCTATGATGAATTAGTTAACTTAAGCAACTTTGATTATAAATATATATATGTCATGTTCAACATGATGGATTACTTATCTCAAGCACCTTTTAAGTCTCTATAGTTTGACTTTTATAGCGTACTGGAATGCACGTATGGCAGTCTGGAAGGTAATTAATGCTATATTTTGGGAAATGGTTGTCAGTAATATAATGTGTATGCGAGTTGTATCTATTGGGCTCAAACATGCTGAACTGCAAGTATTGTGCTTTATTATCTTTAAGCACTTCTAATTTTCTTTTCCATTTGTTAGAATCATCAGGCCTTGTGGTGCTCCAGCCTTTTCTTTGAAAGTAAGATTGGTGTCTTCCTGTGTGTTATTCTCCCACTGATGCTGCTGATTGATGTTTTGCTCATTGGGAACTGATGAAAACAGAAATGTGTCAGAGGAAGCAATGGCAGCAGATGCGTACCTATTACCTTGGGGTTCTTTGTTATCTCTGTCAGACTTCTTTGGCAGTCTTACAGTGAGTTTTACACCCACTCTATCGTGGAGAATAGCAACATTTTATCTGCTCTGTTTGCCTGAATGGGAGTTTCAACAACTCACAATTACTTCAGTAAATTACTGTTGTGACGAGCAGACGATGTTAGTGGCTAAACTTGTTCGGATAGGGAATCTCTGAGCGAAGCATATCACCAAACTGATTAATTGTCACTCCCACAGCCCCATTACATAGAAATTTTTAGAGGTTCACAAATAATGTTTAGACTGTTAATGCTGAAAGGACCACACTGGTTTGCTTGTTTGAGCATACGTTACATTACTGCCAACAATTGCACCCCCCCTCCCCCAAAAAAAAGCTACCAGATCAGTAAATTTTCGATTCGTTTTTTCTATCCTACAGGCAGCCATTGCTTTCAGTTCATTCCAGAACACCATAAAAATCAACCTTTAGAGACTTGAAACATGTTTGAGATAGGTAATCCTTCACAGAGAACCACATGCAATTATTATTTTTGTCGAACGATCCAGCACAGAGCTACATGAAAGAAAATGTATGTCTCTGCCAAGGAGTTTAGTCCCAGGAGAAAAGGCCAGAGAAATTAAAGAAATTAAAATGATGTGCCTCCTACATTCTAGCATACATGGTTAGCAGGTGAAACATTTGATTTTAAGGTGGGTATATCACTATAAACATATTAAACATTTGTTGTTGTTGTTTTTTTTTGTTGTTGTTGTTGTTTTTTTTTAAATAGGTTAGGGAATTGGCCAAATCTCAAAAAAACTAAAATACGGTTTTATATTTTGGAAAATGGATGCAATATTTATGCGGGTGGTATTTATTGGGCTAAAACATGCAAAACTACCAGTATGGTCCTTTAAACACACATTAGACGAAAACAGTAAAGTGAAAAATTTTGTTTTTGTGGGTTTTTTTTTAATCAGGCTGTATTATTATGAATATATTGAATTATTATTGACAACAAAATTGAGACCAGTTTTTGCAAAAATCCTATAATTCCAAAGCATATTTTCAGACACTTTCTTGCTTATGTTTTTTTTTTTTTTTTTTTTTTTTTTTGCACTTTTAACAGTAGGTGAATGAGGAATAATTGCATTAACACAAGCAGATCTAATTTTCTTAAATGTATGAATAATTATCATCAACAATAATAGAAACAGAGTATAAGCACAGGTGTATAGAAAAGATAGGCGTGTAGGAGGACAAAGGATCAATCAAGGGAAAAAATCTCATACGCTGTCAACACTAAATTAAACACTATATTAGCAATTATTATTATTTTAATAGACCATAAATGGTGACAGCGTGTAACACTAAATTAAACACTATATTAGCAATTATTATCATTATAAATAGACCATAAATGTTGACAGCGTGTGGGAGATGTTCCTCCCTATAATGTCCTTCATCATAAAATGTATGAAATGTAAAAACCTCATTATACTGAACATAAAGATCTGCGATAAAACACATAAGAGAGATCAAACAAAGCGTTCACCTTCTCACCTGGCTCTTTTTTTCTATATCTGTTTATTCATTTAGAAGGAATGCAAGGACAATGTACAGCAAAGACAGCAACAAGCAATGGAGATCAGCAGAGCTAAAAGAGATGCAGAGGAGGAGGGCTCTGTACAGATAGGAGTGGGCGAGGTTCAAGGGTCAGCCAAAGGTCATCCAATCAGGCTTTGGCAGCAGGTGTCTCAGCCACAGCCGTGTGTGTATGTGTGTGTATGTGTGTGCATGTGTGTGTGTGTGTGCGTGTGTGATGAATCACAGTCTGGTTATTACATGTCACACTTCCATCAGTCAGCTCAGTCTGGATGGAGAGAGATAAGTTTGACCTAATGAGTTCATCCAAGGATGATTTGGATTGTTTTTCCCCGTTAGTCATGTGTAAAAAGGTTTTCAGTTAGATGTCAGTTAGATGTGGTTGATGGTGAACCCTGTAGCAAAGCTCTTTTCTTGTAAGTAACTGGTGCCCCCTAGTGTACATGAAGCCCCCTTTAACTACTTCACATCTTCACAATCCACCGAACGGCACCAAATATACAGCACACGGTATTCATGGGTACAGTGTTGTTTTCCACCTTCCAGCTTGACACCCATATCATGACGGAACCATTACATTAACTCATTTGGAACCTAAATATGACACACAACAGGAGTTACACTTACACAACTGAACTTTGACCGTGGAGTTTGGGTTTAGTGTCAGAAAGCCAAAGTCATGTTTAAAACTTGACACGAGAGGATAAGACAATGATCTTCTTAACAGTACATGTACTGATTAATATATAAAACATTAATTTTGTTGAAAGTTGCTGAGCAATATGTTAATTAAAGGCGAAACCTTGTCGTGTCAAGTCAATGCAGTTTGACTTTCTGCTGCTTCAGAAATGCAAAGTAACTTGTTTATATAAAGTTATTGGAAGTTTTTCATACAAAAATCAGAGTTTGTACAGTTTGCTACCATAACTGGCACACTACATGTCTATGGGATCCCGCTAACATTCATGTACCAAACCACAATAACTCCCATGTATCATAATAATAACACTGTATTTTGCTTGAAAGAGACTTGTTGGGGCTCTAATTCATAAAACCTTTCAGCAACGCAGGACATCTTGTAAAATGAAGATCAAGAACAAATGCAACCATGTTCCTTCAGGTGTATATCAAATTTACTTCACCAAAGCAAACAGAAAAAATTTAATGAACATAAAATAATTGAAGTGGGATGAACTTGTTAAATGTCTGGAACTGCTATGTTATTGTTGGACTTTGGGTTTAACAAAGGGGAATGTGTTGAACACTTAATTCTTCCCACTTTTTTATGATTAATACTTCTAATTTCCCAAAAGGAAGCTTAATTTCCTTTATTCGGGTCACAACTTAGATTTTAATTCAGATTATGAATAATTCAGCCGTTACATCTTTGTGCTATGTTCCTTTCATGATCCACCATGGTTCTCATGATCCATCATTCTCATGATTTAATGTTCATATTACTCAATTTAATTAATTAATGCAAGTAATCATCATGCAGAAATTAACTTAACTACTAGTTTTACTGATGCAGCAGGCCGTTTGGTAACTTGAACAAGAGTGTGAGCCTATTCTATGTACTTGTACTACACAAAGTGGACTTGCTGTGTATCCAGCTGGATTTTTAAAGCATATCTAAAGGCTGAGAGAGGAGATAAATTAGGCTCATTCTGAAACATCGGCATGCTCAGAAACTACACCGTCACCATGTGAATAAATACAACATGTATACTGTATGTATCGATGGCTCCTAATATCCAAACATCATATGTAGAAATGCTCACACAGTCCAAACAAAGTCTCTTTTTACACAGCAGCTCTAATCATCTTCTTGCAAAAATCTTGCAAGCTTATCACTGCACTTCATTCACCCATGTCATCAAGGTAAATGGGTACATACAGTAAATAAAACCTGTTTCCTTGTTCAGATAAATGCCAGTAGAGGATGGTTAGATCTCGCTACCACTCTGTGATCCTTTGCAATCTGTACGATGTACAGATTGCAAATGTGATCTGATCTGATCTGTACAATGCCACATTGTAATACATAACATTGTCATCAGTCAGTGTTGTGATAGTGGGTTTGGTTGTACAAGCAAGAATGAAAATAAAAAGTAGGTTTTGTTCTGAGCTAAATGTCACAGATCCAATTACTTCTTTACAAAGTACCTAAGTAAGCACACAAAGTAAGATCTCTTTGTGGTCTAGAGTGGGAGGTATCATCCATAATATTCAATACAGCTGAACATGCTTTTTGTAATTTTACTCATATCCTCTTTCTCAAATGATACTGCCTGCAAAGAATGGGTACACACACCGCACACATGGGCTTGGATCATTCCAGTGTGTGTGTGTGTGTGATGATTCTGATTAGAACACAGATTCGATACAAGCACTAAGGTCCTTTGATCTTTGAGGAATAATTGTGCTTATTTGAAATATGCAAAATACCGGTGATTTTGCATGTTTCAACCCATTATATGCAACTTGCATACGTGTTCCATTACTGACAACCATCTCCCAAAATATACCACTTTAGCAGTACACTTGAGAATTTTTTCCTTATCTTCCAGACTGCCACTGGTTTCAGTTCATTTCAGTTCACTACCAAAATCAACTTGTAGAGACCTGAAACTCACTTGAGATATGTAATTCTTCACAGTGAACACAATGTCTATTTAGTTTTTTTGTCAAAGTAAATTTATTTAATTGGTTCAACATGGAACTGCACGGAAGACAATGTATGTCTCCGCCAGGGAATACAGTCCCAGGAGAAGAAGACTTTTACCGTGAATTTAAAAATGACCATCCCTTCAACATTCAGACATACATGTTTGCAGGCAAAACAATGAAATTTAGGGTAGGTCTATCACCTGAGCATTTGATTTTGAAAGATTAAGGATTTGGCAAAATAACAGGAAAACTAAAATGGTTATCAGTAACATAAGTGTGTGCAGGATGTATTGGGCTTAAACAAGCACAATTGCCGGTGTGGTCCTTTAAGAAAGTGCTTTGAATATAGAGGCCCTCAGAGGTTTAAAGGGAATTTAAGTGGATTATTTCTTTAATTGTTCCAGCTGTTTGGAATTCCACTGCTATGTTCTCGACTAATCACAGACCATAAAATTATTTTTACTTTAGTAAAACCATTTTCATTGCAGCACTTCTGCCGAACCTCTAGCGAGCATGTAATAATGTCACCGGTGGATTAATGCTTAAAATAAAAACAATAAAATTGGTTTTAAAGGATAGGTGGACAAGGAGAAAGGATTCCAGGCTCCATTAGAGCACTACTGGCAGTAGTCGCTCTGTAGGGAAGATGGGTGGCATTTTCAGGTTGGGCACTGACATGTCTGGTCCTCAAGGGGGCACTGTTGTCCTGGGAAATCAGGACTGCAGATTTTGAAAAAAAGAAAAGGAAAATTCAACCTTAAAACCTTGAATCTCACAGGAGCTGTAAGGCTAAATCGTGGACAGATATTAATATTTTTAGTTAAAATCAAAATGGCACCAGTACCTCTGATGCACCATGTCGATCCTCAGTGGACGATTCAGTTTCCCTGACGACAACTGCCTTGGTCACCTGCATATCTGGATGCTGCTGCTTAGCTTCCTGTATTGCAATAGCCAATGCCTGCAGAGACACAATGAATTAATTGTGTCTTGTATAAACTAAATGACAGGGCGGAACAGTTAATACAACGTTTCTAGGGGTTTTTATTGACCTCTGTGTTTTATGACTCCAGAGTATCTCTATTATATAACCATTAAGGGACATTGATTGTTATATACAAGGTGATTTTATAGTATATACAGTACTTGAAAAGAAAACTAGATTATGTAGGCAAAGAAAATCAGATTTTTCTTTTCTTGAAAAAAATTATTATTTTTTTAATATTCTCTGCATATTTATCTTAATTCCTCTAATTCACAAACTACTTAATTTAAAAGCAGTAATGCTTAACTGATACATTCTATATGTGAGAATCTATGAATTTTTTTTTTTTTTTTTTTTTTTTTGGCGTAACAAAAAGCCACTATTACATAAAATTTGTACTATGTTCACATAAAGTACTGGTTACATAGAAGTACTTCCAGGACAAAAGTAATAGGCCATTAAAGTGTGTCACTGTATTCTTTATGTACACTGCATACACAATTATTAGGCAAGTGATTATTCTGATCTTATTATTTTTATGCACATTTTCCAACTCCAAACCATATAAACTTGAATGCTGATTGAATTTAATCATTTTCAAATGATATGTATTTGTGTAATGATGGAGGGTGTGGCCTAAGGTGATTAACACCTTATATTAAAGTGTGCATAATTATTAGGCAGCTTCATTTCAAAAAGAATTTTTTCCCAACTCATTTATTTATTCTTAATTTTTAGAGTAAGTGTAACAAATAAGTAGCACAAAATGACAAATAACATTTTGGCCTATCAAAAATATTCAGTGTTCACTATAGCCACCCTTATTTTTAATAACTGCCATGAGCCTTCATCCATGGAGTCTGTCAGTTTCTTGATCTATTCACAGTCAATTTTTGCTGAAGCAGCAACCACAGCCTCCCAAATGCTGTTCAAAGAGGTGTATTGTCTTCCCTCACTGTAAATCTCATGTTTGAGAAGAGGCCACAAGTTCTCAATAGGATCTAAGTCAGGTGATGAAGGGGGTCAGGTCATTATTTGGTCATCTTTGAGACCTTTGCTGGCTGGCCAAGCAGTGGAGTACTTGGATGCATGTCCTGCATAAACGTCATAGCCTTCTTGAATGCTGTGGACTTCTTCTTGTACCACTGCTTAAAGAAAGTGTCTTCCAGAAACTGGCAGTAGGTTTGGGAGTTGATTTTCAGTCCATCTTCAAACCGAAAAGGTCCAACTAGCTCATTCTTAATGACAGAACCTATACCAATAACTCTTCTCCACATTGCTGGCGTCTGACTAAAAGTGGTGTCTTGTGTCCATAGTAATCCAGCCACAGGCCCATCCATCTGCTCCATCAAGAGTCACTCATTTCATCTGTCCATAAAACCTTTGGAAAATCTGTCTTCAGGTATTTCTTGGCCCAATCTTGACACGTCAGCTCATGAATTGTATTCAATGGTGGTCGTGTTTCAGCCTTCTTTACCTTGGCCACGTCTCTGAGAACTTGACACCTTGTGCTTCAGTGCTGGAATATGGGACTGGAGGATAATGGGTTCCTGGTAGCTTCACATTTAATTCTTCTCAAAACTTTTGCAGTTAATTTGAGCCTTTCCTTCTCCATCCATTTTTTGCAACCCTGTTGACTATTCACAACAAAACGTTTGATTAACCGCATCAATAGTTTAGCTATTTCAACAGTGTGCATCTGTCTAAAAGGCATTTTTACAATTTTTGACTTTTCAGTGTCTGTTAACTCTTTTTTGACCCATTTTACCCCTAATAATTATGCAGACCTTAATATAAGGTATTAATCACTTTAAGCCACACCCTCCCTCATTACACAAATACATAGTACCTGAAAATGATTAAATCCAATAAGCATTCAAGTTTATTTGGAGCTGGAAAATGTGCATAGACATAATAAGGTCAGAATACTCACTTGCCTAATAATTGTGCACGCAGTATACATACAAGGACAATGTCCAAAGCTCACAGCCAGTCTATTGCATGTACATGGTTGTTGTGCCATTTTGTGACACTGTAACATCTACAGTCTCCATTTACACTCACCTGTTCCTGGTCTACATCATCATCTCCTGTGATTATGATCCTCTTCTCAATCCTGGTCTCTGAATAACCTCCTTTCACAGTCTGCAACACACACATGGGCTTTTTCTTGAAGTAAGGTTCATCACTAGATGTCATATGAGTGTGGATGCTGGAACACCAATACTACCATTATTGAGACATTAAATTATACATTTTGTAAGGTTTATATAAGCTTTACTACCTTGGTGACATGAGTAGTTGCTGAGGTAACGTTTTCGGTGACAAGGATGGGTGACCCTGATGTCTCTCTTCCCAAACTGCCCATATGTACCTGATACAGCAAAAGCGAGCAGAGCAAAATAAATACAAACACAAAATACTTTTTTCTTTAAAATCCTTTTAGGACATGGAGTCAGACACAAATTAAAGAATGCAGGTCTACAGTCTTTGGAAGTAGGTTTAAACCCAGGAGACCTAGAATGAGCATGCTACAGGTCGAGTTAAAATTATAGAGGTTAGACTCTTTGTACTCACAGGGGATACACTCTGTCTAGTAGAATAGGAAACCTCACTTAGGGCAGAGATACCATGATCCTGAAAAGAGAAACAATTGTGCTGTGACTGTTTTTATCAGAACAAAACTCATACAGATCCATAATCACAAATTTAATTTTGCATTGAGTAGCAAAAAAAGTAATATTGAAGGTTCTATCATATAATAATATGATATAATGGAGGAATTCATAAAACACAGTGGCAGATTTAACGTGTTGATATGGGCTTTACTAACTCATGAAACACACTGTCATAAATTTTAGCTTCATGAAATCTGGGTGACTTTTTAAACACATGTATTTGCCTCACATGTGTTATGATTAATGAATCTGAAAGGTAAGTTCACTCAGCTGATCAGTTTATTTAAATGATAGAAGTAACATCACTGAACTGATTTAGCATTTAAATTGCAGGTGTAAGGTGTTAAAAAAATTGTGTTAATTTCTGCAATGTGTCATTTTAACATAAACCAACTTTATACTTGTAGGAGACAATAAATGCTAGACCCATGGCTATCTCTGGATTGGCAAGCCTGGCAAATGCCCCTGCAGAGCAACAGCCACCTGCTCAGGTAATGACCGTCTCAGTGAGAAGTTTCCAGCCCCTAGCAGCCTCTTTTAGTGGAATTCCTCACAAAACTTACGGAGACAAGAAGCAATAATTTCCACGTTTTAATACAAGTATCCATAGAGTATTCGGTCCAAAAAGATGCTGTCTTCTGTTTCACCTGCTGCTGATTCCAGGGTGAGAGCGGCATGGAGGATTCAGTCAAGAAAGGCCTGACTGACTGGAAACATCTGAGCCATAAACTCACCAAACACACAACTCCCAGGCCCATCTGAGTTTGTCTGGTTAAATGGGAAAAACTTCAAACTGAGTGGATTTTCAGGATCTATTGCTGCCAAACTGTCAGAGAGCCATGAAGGCGCTGTTAAAAATAACAGATCAGACTTGCGCAAAGTGGTTGATGTTGTGCGGCTGCCTTCTAAACTCTGCCGACTGGGTCACATCAGAGAGAAGTTTTTCAGTAATGAGGAGAATTCAGATCTGGTTACGGTCAAATATAGAAGAATCAAGAATTTCATTGCTTGTATCACTTCATATTGAAGGGGACAAAACACCTGAGAAGATCTACGCAGGGCGCAAGAAAAGACGTTTCTATAGGAGATAAGACGCTGGTGATTATTGTAATGTAGCCGACGGGACTCCACCAACAGGAGACACTGTTGCTGAGCATTCTCTCTCAATCGGTGTGTGTGTGTGTGTTGTAAATGTATTTGAGTGATAAGCCTTGGCATATTTCATTGTTTTTAGTTTAACATTAAGTGTTCAGAATTTCAATGTTTTTTTGTTTTTTTTTTTCCATGTGCCAAGGTAAATGAGAGTAACAATTTAAAATAATGTATAAACAAATGGTGATATTTTGCTGGTCTTGATTGTTAGTTTATGGTTAGTAGTACACTCATTAATTGGTTATGTGTGTGTGGTATACAATTAGGTGATCTAGTTTGGTGATGCTTTTATAGAAATATTTGTTTCGTATTGTGATGTATGGCTGTATGGCAAATTTTGCTGATGGCATTGTCTTGAAGTACCATGTTGCGCAACGTGCAACGTTGGACAGTGGGTTGATATCACTATAAAATTGCATTATGTAGAGGAAGTAGTCTGGCAAATGTCAAACTCTGCCTCTGAAATGAATATAGCAAATATTTTACAAAATCAAGCTCTTCAAGTGAGCTTGACATAATAGGCAGCAAGTGCACACACAACCGTGCATGTTGGTCATCTGACATAAAAATGTCCCTCCCAATGTTGAAACCAAACCTACGTTTATGGGACAGTGATGAAAGACCTTAAATTATGTGTGAGTGACGCTGTGGAGTTAAAGTGATTTTTTTTTTTTTTTTTTTTTTTTGAGTTATTCTCAAATGTGCTTTAGCAACTCCTTTTTTACTAACCTGATCTGTGAATTCCACTATAGTAGTGGTGACCTCTGACCCATTAGGCTGAGTCTCTGTCCTCACATCGGTCTTCCTCACCGTGGGTGTGGGCATGACATCACTGGCCTCCCTGCTCAGCGGTGTGACGGTGGAGACACGGCTGCTTTCTCTGTGTGACTGCTCTCTGTCCATTGATGATGACAAGGGCACTGACCTCTTTGGTTTTTTGGGAACTACAGGCTGAAAAAGTGAAAAAGCCATTTTTACACAAAAGCTAGAAGACACTGAAGCTTTTTTTTTTTTTTTTTTTTTTTTTTTACTTCTAGAGTCCTTTCATATCATATAAGCTCTACACAAAAGAAAGGGACAGCTCAATTCATAAATCAGAAAACACATTTTTTAAAAAAACCTGTGAGTAACACTTACGGTGTGATCACAGATATTTTTTTCTTCTAAACCACAGTGGAAATGTTTTCATTTTTCCATTTTTTGCACATGCTCCATTTAATTTCACACAACGACAAGCAAAACAGGGTTTGTTTAAAAAAAAAAAAAGCATTCGTGAACTCATCAGTAGCTCACTTTGGTTAGCTGTCATCACGCGTTATGGGAGAATTGAACGACAATGAAGGGAGAGTATGTGTGAGAATGAAACTCCAATCTCACTCCTTGTCTGTGCACTCCTTGTCTTATCTTGTCTTCCTGTTATTTACCTGTTGCTGCGTTTTTTCATTTCAAATCATATAGACAGACAGCCGAGTATGAGCATCTTCTCAAAAATAAAACCATTTTGTTGTTGCTGTTTGATTGGAACGGGGCTGAGAAGGCACCACTTTTAGGCAGCCCTGGGTTCGAAACTGTATTGCTTTTACCTGCCTAACAAATTAAATTAAGGTGCAAAAATTTGAATTTGAGAAAGTCACAAAAACTTCTATGCAGAGCAATATTAGACTTTCTTCTTTTTTCTTTTTTTGAGATAATTACTCTAGATTTGTATCAGTAAGCTGTAGTTTCTTTTCAGGTAGAGCAGACTACAGAGAAGTCTGAAAAACAGATTGGATCATTACTGTTGACACATTATATTATTAGCACATATATAATAGTCTGTAACTTTGCTCTACCTGCACATCAGGCCGTTTGACCTCTGCTCGGACTTCCTCGGCCTGGATCTGTTTGGCTGGAGGACTGCTGCTAGCCCCTCTGGAGAGAGGCGCTGCCACTAAGGGGGGGGGAGGTTCAGAGGGGCCTTGCTGCTGGAGCAAGTCAATGCTAAAGCGGAGACCTCCATCAGGCGATAGCTCTCTCTCGCCCAGCTCTGTCATGCCTCTGGAGAACTCCTCCATGCCGGTGTGGAGGTCTGTGAGGACAGTGAAGTCCACTTCAGCTTCCAGGCTGGACGTTGAGCTGACTGTGATACTGGAACACTTGCGCTCAATGCCGAGGTGGGTTTCTTTCAGGTACAGGATCTCATGGTCCTGGTCGTCCTCTGAGACGGAGCCCAGACGTTTTTCCCATGGTTCCCTCTGCAGAAAACACAGCAGAGCAATCAATCAATTTAAAGGATCACACTGGTGATTTTGTATGCTTGAGCCCAATAAATACAAAACGCATACATGTTATATTACTGCTAACCATATTCCAAAACATGCTGGAGCTGTAAATTTTAGAATTATTTTTCCTACCTTCCAGACTGCCATTGGTTTCAGTTAATTCCAGTATGGTGTAAAAAATCAACTTGTAGAGACTTGAGATAAGTAATCCATCATAGCAAACAAAACAACTATTATTATTTATTTATTTATTTATTTATTTATTGCGAAGTAATGTAATTTTAGCATTTCAACATGGATTGAACACAGAGATACACATACAAAAATGTATGTCTTCACCAGGGAATGTAAGTCCCAGCAGAAGACTGCTTTTACCAGAGAAATTAAAATAGCCATGCATTCTACAATTGTGTTAGCAGGCAAAACATTGAATTTTAAGGTAGGTGTATCACCTGAAAATTTAATTTACCATTTAATTTGAAAATGGTTGGCAGTAATGTGGATGCAGGTCATATTTATGGAGCTCAAGCATGCAAAAATCACTGGCCTGGTCCTTTAAGATGATGGGTCTAATAAATCAGATTAATTAAATTATTTCCAAGTTTTCCATATCAAAGACAGCAAACCAATGAAAGAATCCTGCAGGAAAAGTAAAATAACTAAATGTGTAGTTTGTTTCATATCTGAGGGAGTGGCCAAAAAGAAAAAAGTAGTAGCAGCAAAGGTAAATGCTGACTCACTGAGGCTTCGCCGAGAGGCTCCTCATGAATAGCAGGTGTAGGAGGCGTCTCCTACAACAGAAAAATAAACAAAAGGCAAGCATTAATAAAGGAACAAGAAAGCCTCTTTCAGTTCATCGAACTGTCAATAGCTACAAACCAAAACACCTCATCAATATCTACATGACTGTAATTACATAACAAAAGAAGAGCAGATAAAGAGATTTAATTTTTTTTTTTTTTTTTTTTTTGTCATTGCATTGATGTTAAGATGTGCTGTTTGTAGAAAAACACATGGTGATAAAGGCATCATTTTCACATTCAGTGAAATCATGTTTGCCATATTCTCTATGCAAAGCTTTCATTCTAATTGCTTCCTTGTATCGGGTGGGCTTCATTGCATTTTAATATTTCCAAAATGAAAACACTTAATTCATCCATTCACTGCAGGGCTCATGCCAACCTTGTAAAATAAATATACATTTATGAAGACCCGGACACTTTACAGCTTCAGCATGCACGTACAGCATATCTCACAGGTTGACATTATTAAAAATGACTGCAAGTGCAATGGTAATGCCATGCACTGAAAGGCTAGGTTCAACAAAATCCCTTTCAGGAATTAGGTATTCATATTCATAAATCCAGCATATGAATGCCTTAGCCCTGAAAAATTTTGGCAGCTCTGCAGCCTACGATTACATCTAATCGGCTTTTCATTGACTGCTGCTGCTACAGAGGTGCCAAGGCTGAACATTTGATTCAAATGCTCTTCTCAAACGGTTGAAATGTTAACAAAAAGGCTGTAAAGAAAAATGGTGGAAAAGGTCTTGTGCTCCTTGCAACAGCAGCCATTGTTTCTCTGCGAGGAATGAGGATAATGTTGGAAGGAGAGACCAGTTAAGGTGGGATAAGGAAAACGCCTGAAGCTTAAGCAATGGGAACTTTGCTTAAAGGCCTGTAGGGTTCTGAAATGGCCAAGCAGATGTCAAGCTTTGCGAAGGGGATCAAAAATAAGCAAAAAGCTCCTTGGACCATGGACGTGAATTAAGTCGGTCAATGATTGCGATGCCAAGGAAGGTGAGCTTTTAAGTTCTCATACAGCCACATGAGTTCTGAAGGATGTGTGTGTAATTTGTTGAGATGGTAAAAACAAGGTTCGCCTGAAGCTCATGCAATGTTTTACTTTCCGATGACAAACAGGGTAGGGGGAGGGCAGATTGTTTACCACTTGCTTCCTCTTGCTTGTTTCTTGGCTGGAGCTCCTGTAGTGGACGTGGCTGATGTCCGCCTGTCTGCTGTTGCCACTCTCTCTGGACCACTGTGTTTTCAGAGGAAGACTTCTAGGGGGAGCTGTAGGAGCCATGGGCTGGTTTGTTAGATATTTAGAGCTACAAAGTGGCTCTCTTTTCTCTTCTGAGTAGGTTTGAAATTGGTCTTCTCTTGTCCGTTGACTTTGTCCGGTCACATCCCTTAAAGCCCTGAGCTCCTGTTGATGCAATTGCATTTGCTGCTGAAATGACACTGTGGCGTCACTGTGGTGTTTGGTGGCCAAAGTGTTTTCACGCAGTAAAATATCATCAACTCTCCTTTCAGTTTCACAGGATGGGCCATCTTTTGATTTCTTTGTCTGCGTATCTGCACCAAAGACGCTTCCATCGGACTGGGCTTGTGTCACAGAGTTTGCTACACCTTTGTTCTCTTTATTCAAAGACTTCTTTGATCTCTGTGGTTTGAGAGGAACTATTCTGGTGACTTCTGAGTGTGAGTTCCCAATTTTGTTGCAATCTGTCACCCTCTCAGGGCTTGAGTCTTTTATTTTCCAAGATTCACAGTGTCTTGCATCAGTCTCAATTCTGCTCCCATTGCCCTTTGGGAAAGGATCAGCTGCCACTGGAGTTTCAAAGTTCTTTGTTCTGTCTTGATAAATATCGTGCTGATGTTGTGGATGCCTCACTTCTCTGTTTTTCATGTCAGTCCTTTGTTTTACATATAGGTTATCTGCAGGGAGAGAACCATATCCATTTTCTTGAATATGGCACCTTGCTAGTATGGTATCATGATGGCCATTATTTGCTGCAGAATTCTCCATAGGGTTCATATCCAGTAATCCTGCTGACATGAGTTCTGTTTCATGTTTTGGAGACATTCTGCCTCCTGTTCTAAAAGAATCCCAGGGTATCTGACAATTGTTCATATTAGTTTCCTTTTCAGTGTGACTATCTGTAGACGCCGTCTCCCTCTGAGGTGTGATCGCAAACACCTCTCTAATCATAGCAGAATCACCTGCGGGGTGCTGTTTATAGATGGAGGACTTATTCTTTTCCACTTTAGTGAAAGTATCCAGCGCTCCTTCATAAAAGTCTTGCTTGTCAAGTAATTTGGCATCACCGGTCGCCTAAGTTGACAGAGTAGACAGTTGCATTAGCCTAGTGATACACTACTCTTCTATATCTCATCAGTTACTCCTACTTAATGAATGCTTATTCCAGATGGAATAAAAAAGAGTGGATGACTGACATCACTTGGCTCAGTGGAATCAGAATTTTAGGGAAGACTGGTAGGAACTGGCCTATACAGAATTTTTCAAAAATATGTATATGACAGTATAGGGAAATAATTGCAGTACGTATGCATCATTAGAGCATAACTTGGGAATATGATCTCATTCTTACTGTTTTCCGCTCGGGGGTTCCTCCAGGAGGCGTAGCTGAGGAAATGCGTTTCTCCCTCTGGGTCAGTTTGCTGTTAGGCTGCCTCAAAGCTCTCTTCAGCTCATTGATGCTGGCCTGATGCTTTTGTAGAACATCTTCTGGCTTATCCAAGAATTGCTGTTTAAAACAGTGGACAGCACATCAGAGACACAAATGAAAATAAGTTTAAATCCTAGTTTCAAATTCATTCCTATAAGAATTGTGTGCAGAATTACACTCGATATTGATTTCAGTAGAAAACTGAATGTAGGGGCTTATTTGTCTGATTCTAGGCTCGTGAGGGTACATAATTGCCTATTTTCTGTTTCTTGGCTGTGCTGTAGCATGAATTAACAGCTTCACTGCATGGTTGATCAACAGAGCACAGATAATGATCAGATGCAAATATAGCTTTCATTATAATCCACCCAGACCACGAGTATTAGCATCATTTTTCTTTCACTTTTGGGATGAGGCATTGTTGACAAACAGGAAACCAATAATAGATAGTCCAGGTTTGTTGGCAAAATCTTCAAATAATAATAATAATTTCCCAATCAAGTGGATGAGAAATAGGACTGGAACTCTTTTACTGTATTGTGACATTACAACATAATAATTTAATAAAAAGAACACAATGCCATTTTCTCACTGATCAAAAGCTAACCAAGTAGCAATAGCTTTTAACTGGCAAAATAAAAAAAGACATACACAGCAAGGACATTCTATTTATCTAAATTTTGTACAAAACAAGGGTAAGCAGAAAATGACTGGAAAACTTGAATGTGTTTCGCCATCGTCACTGTTGATATTCATCCCAATAGTAACTGACAGACATGACGATAAATCAGAAAACACAGGACACCTGGTGTGGGTCACAGACAACACATGCCATAAAGAGAGGACAAGCAGTACCTCCTGTTTAGGCCGAGGGAAGGCCAGATCCTTGTCCAACAGATGAGGAAGTCAAGTGTGAGGCAAGGGTAGGTGAGGTGAGGGTAGGAAGCAAAGCAGGAGGTTGAGGATCGATGGGTGGAGAACAGATGCGTGCAAGAGACAAAGAGGCAAATGGCTGCAGGTGAGTCAAAAAGGCAGGCAGCCAGACAGACAAACACAAACAGTTCATGGCTTCAGGCTTTGGACTGAGACAGTAAAGCCTTTTAATGGTCTGTCAAGCAGACAGAAGACAGGGGCACTCCATTCCAGTGTCAGCCAGTGGCAGTTAAAGGACCATACTGGTGGTTTTGCATGTTTAAGCCCAATAAATGCTACCTACATACACGTTAAATTGCTGTCAACCATTTTCCAAAACTGTATTTTAGTTTTGGCTTAATCTGTATTCTTTCAAAATCAACTGTTTAAGTGATACACCCACCTTAAAATTCAGTGCTTCACCTGCTAAAACGTATGCATGATCATGAAGGCACAGTCATTTTAATTACTCTGTAAAAGCAGTCTTTTCTCCTGGGACTATATTCCCTGGCAGAGACATACATTTTCTTCCAGCTGTTGAGTCTTCTGGAATAGATTACTTATCTCAAGCATGTTTCAAGACTCTATAAGTTGATTTTAATAGCATACTAGAATGAACTGAAACCAGTGGCTGCCTGGACAGTAGGAAATAAATTCTAAAATTTACTGCTCCAGTCGTATGTTTTGAAAAATGGTTGGCAGTAATGTAATGTGTATGCATTTATTCGGCTAAAACATGCAGAATCATTGGTATGTTCCTTTAATGGAGACATTTAGAGACTTGTGAACATTGTATTTACACAAGGAAATAATCCTGTACTTCATCATCCAAAGATGAAGGTGAAAAGTTACAAAGTCATAAATGAACAGACCTTTAAATGACTAATGCAACATAAGGGACACTACCAAACATACAGGAATAACCTTTGACACATATATACAATATCAAATACACAGACATTAACAGAGATATGGTATATCTACAATGTTGGTTTTTGGATTTAAATTATTTTAAGTCAGAAGCTCTATTAACTAGGGAACCATTGTTTCAAATCATCCTCTGCTTAAACACCATCTGGTTATCCTGCTGATAGCAAATAAGCCCTCCAGTTTCAAAGTAAGCAGGGTCACTGTTAACGACACAAGTTTTAGAGTGTGTCGACAGCTGGAAAAAAGCTTGAGAGCTGCACTGTGTAAGTCACTCTGGATGAGAGCATCAGCTAAAAGCCCACACTGTCAATGATTATTCCCAGTGGACTGACAGGAAAAAATACTCAAAACAGCCTGAATCAGTTTATATCAAACACTTCATGTCTGTTCATCTACACATCAGATGTTTGTGGATCATATTTAGCAGAATCCTGCAACTCATGAGATGCCAAACAAAAAAAAAAAAAANAAAAAAAAAAAAAAAATTCCACCCAGGGACAAAATCAATGAATAAAATAGGACAAGTCATGCTGAATAAGCACATAATGTGGTGCATGACCTATTACAACCAAAAACCACACAGACAGACACGAGTGCCCATGGCAAAAATACCTCTGGCTTTGTGTCTACAGGCGAGCCTGCCTCCTCAGCCTGCAGAGTGGTGGAGANAGAGAGAGAGAGAGAGAGAGAGAGAGAGAGAGAGAGAGAGAAGGACGAGAAAACAGCAGAGGTTAGTAAGGTGTGTTAACGTTGTAGCAGCAGGAGGAGGGGAAGAAGCTGGGTTTAAAAAATTACATCTGGAGTAAAAGAGGTCAGTTTAGATTCCATGAGGAAATTTAAGAAATGGGGAGAAGGGGAGGGTGCCTCAAACTCATACTGAGATGAAGAGAGAGCAGTAAAAACCAGAAATCCATCCAAGATCCAGTAAGTATAGGATTACATTGTAAAATGAAAAGGAATCTTAAGACAGGGGTGAGGTGCGTTAGTTGAAATTTAATGAGTGTTTTCTCTGACTACATGTGCAAGCACTCAAACCAAACAAAGGAACCGCGTCTCCACAACATTTGATTTAGCATGTGAGTGCTTTGTTTACAGGTGGATTTAATTAACATGGTGCCAAGTGACAAAGAAAACAACAGAATCACAGTTTCGTGTTTTTGGACTGTCATTTCTTCTCATTTCATACCTTAAGTTCCAGCGTCTTGGTGGTTGTGGAGATACCAGCATTCCAATTTTGCCCCTGATCTTGATCTTGTTCTTGACCTTGATGGGGTTCTAGCTCTTGGTCTCCGTACTGGTCCTCGTCTTGATCCTGGTCCTGATAATGGTACTGATCATGATCAAGGTCAAGGCTGCCCTCTTGGTCCAGGTCTTCTCTGGACATGAACTGGGTGCGTTCACTAGAGCTTCGCTGGGACAGTTGATCCATGTTGTCACCAAGAGCTGAAGCTGGGACATGAAGGACAGTTATCAATCAATTACCTGGACATTAGTGTTAAGACTGACACATTATCTACTTTTCATATTTAACAGGGTAATATGCTGTATCTCAAATATATGGAGCCCACACACGACATCTGGAACAAAAAAAGGTTATCGTGGCCACATATTATGAATTTGTTCCCAAGCTTTATTAATACATGTTACATTATTTGTTACTTTGTTTTAGTTCACTTGTGGCTACGTTTTATCAGTTTGTTCCCTTGTTAGTTAAATCATGGCCACTCTGTACCAATTCACTAATTTTTTTTTTTATACTGTTGTCACAATCAAAACAAACAAAACAAAAAAAAAAAAAAANAAAAAAAAAAAAAAACACACAGTTCCAGAAACATATAGTACAGCTTTATTACAAAAACTTACTGGCTACAAGAGTATGCTAATTTTCACAATTGACACCCAGCATTTAAAGGACCATACCACCCATTTTTCATGTTTGAGCCTAATATATTCAATTTTCATATACACGTAAAGTTACTGACAATCATTTTCCTGGAACAGTGAGTTAAAAATTCCTTTCCTACCTTCCAGACCGCCATTGGTTTCAATTCAAGCTGATATGCTATTAAAATTAAGTTGTTAATACTTGAAACATTCTTGGGATAGATAATCCATTAATAAAGTGAACACGTACATTCAGGTTTTTTCAAAGTAAGAGTAATAAATAAAAATTAACAAACTGGTAAATCATGGCCATGATTTAACTAAAAATTGAGAACAAATTCATAATACGTGGCCATGATATCCATTTTATTTTCCCATTATATATCATGTATAGAGCTCTGTAGAAACACAGCTATGCATGAACGTATAATCAACCATGAACCACGAGTGAACCTCTGGGAGGAGAGTGGAATGGACAGTGTTCTCACCTCCGTCGATGCTCCGGGGCAGCATGTACCTCTTGCTAACAGAGCGGTCAAACTGTGGGGCAGGCCTGTCAATCAGAGCGCTGGCCTGCCTGGTCTGGGCTTGGGTCCGCCCACTGTAGCGGAACTTGGAGCCAATCACCAGGAAGCCTTTTGGAGGCGGCTCTGGTGAAACCAATCTACAGGATGATTCAGTTTCTTAAGTTTAATTTTTGTGAGCAGGCATGTTAAAATGTCAATTCTCAGCTCGGGGTTTTGAAAGTTTGCCTGACTTTCCAAGTCGGAATTTCCACTTGAAGGATTTCCACTCCATTTCTTTGGCCCATTTTTTTGGCCTTCCTTGTCGGAAGTCGAAAATTCTGAGCTCCAAGTTTTAAATAAATGCAGCATAAGCTTCAGCTACACACAGCTCGAGTAGAACTTTGTAACTACATTCATACAATCATTTTCAATCAACTTATTTTCAAATTATGGATCAGTTTTGGATCAATCAAGCAGCTAAGGTATAGTGTTTTCTTCCCAACTGTCACAATGTAGCCTTATGAATTTGCTACAATGTAGATATGCATATTTGCATCTTCTCCATGCTAACAGCTAATGAGTCTCATGAGTACTGTAGCATTTAGTCAGTCATATCTGATTTCTGTAGAAATATGTTGGATTTATAGCCATTATATAAAATTATACTTTAGCTAAATTACCCACGTTTCTATGTTGATGAACACTGCAGTTACCCTTAAAAGAAAACTTTCAAATGCAACTTTAGGAACAAAAACTCTTACAGAACCCTCAGCTCCACTCTGTCAAGAATTCAGAAAATGTGCGTCACTTGAAGGACAGATCTATTGTACCAAGTGTTACAGTATTTGTAAGGTGCTAAACTGCAGTGAAAAAAAGTGTGTTTTGTATTTTTAAGTGTCATGTCCTACCTGAAGAAGGTGTGGTGCTCAATGCAGACCTTCCACAGCCGCTTCGAGGCCCGATGGTTGGGCAGCTTGAAGCCTATGGTGCTCTCAAACTGTTCATACTGGGCAGTGTGAGAAAGGAGTGGGGGAGATGGAGAACAGGTGAATAATAAAAGAAGAGTGAAATGAGCAAATGCAGGGAAAGATGAAAGGATGGCAGGAGGTTGCGTTGTGTTTACTCTGCAGCAATATAAAAATCAATGTTGTTTTTCTGTTTACTCGCAGAGATGTATCCTCATCTTTTTCACTGCCATGTCAGGTAGATCTGCCGTCTCGAACCTCAACCACAAATACATACGTGCACTCACTCCACTGAAACTTCAAAGGCTAGAAGAGACGAAGAATGTCTCTAATTGACTTATTCACAACCTAACAACTCTCATTCCATTTATAAGTGAAGCCAACTTTTGTTTTCCATAACAATTCTCATGTTAGAATTAAAGGTTTTTGAAACACAGCGATGGCCTCCGAGGTGAATCAGAACAGTTCTTTAAAGAGGATAAACTATGGAATACATACAGAGCGTGGCCTCACTTTTCACTGTGAAGATGTCTGCAGACACCCTGAAGGCCACATATTCATTTTATGAGTTGAATAAGTGTGTGCATAATGTGAATCACACACTCGCAAGTAAAATCCTTGATCAAACTGCCAATCCTCTTGACTAGCTGACAATGCTTTAAAGTCACCATTGAAGAAAGCGGCTTTTCTTCAGAAGCATAAAGCATGGCTTAACACTCTCATTTTTCAGACTGATATCTCTAAGGATGATAAATAATGTCTATTATCTCATGTTTTGCTCGAGATTAATCTCAGAAGTAATAACTGCATCTGTTATGCATGTCCTGGTGGTTCTGCTTTGCTTTTTACTGTTTGCTTATTTGTTCTTTTCCTCTCCAGCATGTCTCCTCTAATGAGCTAATAGCAAACACCTGAGCCAATCAAGCCTGCAGGCATCAAAAAGAGAAGTTGGAAAATTGAGAGTGACAAAACCAGAGAGACGTTTGAGTTGGAGGTTACTGGTAGCACTGTTTTGGGGGATTTTGTTGTTGTTAGGTAATTTTATTATGTTTTGGGAGGTTGGGAGAGAGCCTGAGTCCAATGGTCCATTATGGTGTTGGCCCAGAGTCTCCCCATCCTTCTTTTCAGTTTAGATGGGGCCTCTAACTCCTATATGGATTCAGTTGTAAGTTGAATTTGATTTATAATAAATGCCACTTTTGGTTAACGCTGTTTTGTGGTGGCCTGGATATATTATGGTCTTTTTGTAAATCATTTATTGTCTTGAGAGACCGCAACAGTATCAAACCATGATTTATGCTGCTTGGAACAACAGAGACAATACTGGGTAACTTCAACAACTGCAAAGCCATGAAATGTGAAGTTGGCGGTTTTGATTCACGATTTATTCCCCTCACTTTAGCCTTAGCTGAGTTGTTCTAGTACGCTTGTACATGCAATAATTGTGCAGTGAACTACTATAAAGTCAAGCAAGCCGCAAAAGACAAGATGATAATTTGTACTTACTTCTCCTGGACGGATCTTGATGTAGAAGTTGCTTCTCTTGTAGGAGATCTTGAGGATTTTTGGCCAGGCAAAACGGTTGATCCTTAAACGGTCTCGGTAGATCAGCAAGCCATTGGCACTCACACCCAGCATTATGTCAATGCCTTCTGAATCCTGCTGAGCATGCGCATAATCCATCAGAAAACTTTCAAAAGGGATTTTTAAAATAAGAATACACAAGTTGGGAGCACCACCGTACCTTAGCATGATGCAGATCCACTCCATACATTGAGAGCTTCTTGGCATTTTCTAGAAAGTTCACCTCTGCCTCAGCTGGACTCATGCCCCTACAGAACAAATAGCATCTCCCCCATCAGTTCTTTCACATTCATCTCACAAAGCCAATATTCACCACTATGAGCATGGCATTTAATGTAATTAACTAAATCATGATTCTGACCTATAGTTGTGGTGCAGCTCCATCACCCTCTCCTCAAGCTCACGTGTCTGGTTGGGAGCAAAGCGAAAGTCACTGACGTAGTCGGGACCATGTTCCTCAGGCTCGTAGTCTCCCACTTCAGCCTGGACAGTGTACGAGCCCAACAGGGCGTGGGTGACAAATGAGCAGGGCAGGCGGCCAGACAAGATGTCATCCCTCAGCTGCAGGCAAAGGTAGTACCTAGAAAAATGCAGAAAGTGGAAGTAGAGATGCTGCAAATTATTGACTTCAAGAGTCTGATGTTGAGATGCTTTTCAGCTGGATCATATTAGATTATTAGGCATTAGAATGCAATGTTCTCAAGCTTATATGCACTCACTGAGTCATCATCCTATGGTATTTACATGGATGTTAAAGGGCATTAGAGTAGGACAGAACTCCATGTCTCCATACACCATCATCATTTATATTTGGAAACATGTACATATGGTCTATTATGAAAAAAAGACACCATTGTTCTTAGCTGTAACTTCGTTGACAAAGTTCTACATTTTAATAAATAGAAGTTTAATAATGTATTGTGAATGCTGCAAATTCTTGTTGTTGGACTAAAACCCACCTGGTGATGTCTTCAATAAGTACCGATGGATCAGGGGGATAGAACTTGACAGAAAATCCAAAGCTCCAGGATCCAACTGTGGACAAACCATCCAAAAGAATGCCTTATGAAAGATTGCCTTTTCACTAAAATGTTGGATTGCGTGTGAGCGTGGGGATGTGAGAGAATGTGTGCATGCGATAACTATGCTTACCTCGAATTTGCTTCTTAATCTCTTTAGAGGGATCCAGCCAATTCTAGTAAGAAAAGAAAGGAGACCGTTTCCCTTGAAAAAAAACGACCTCAGCAAAATCATCCTCATTCACACTTTTAAGAACCTTTTAAGTGCACTCCCTCACTTCCTGCTCATTCTTTTTCAACTCTATTTCCCTAGATGAAACCAATATAATCACACTAAAGGAAAGTAGATGTAGCATTCTATAAACAACGAAAGTCTAAACACTGTGGTGATAAATGTCAGCTGAAGCCAGCTCCCTTGGCTTAATGTCACTAGTGGAAAGCTTTCATGGTGCGCCACAGACCCGGTCACCTTTTCATAAAAGGCCATTTACTCTAAACGCATTTTAAATGTTAGAGACCATGTATGGCGTTCTCAGGCTGTGAGTGGTTAATCATGGTTAAAAGGACAACCAGGGACTTGGAACATCTGAAAAAGACAATCTAAACATGGCTCAATCGGTATCTCTAAAATCAATAATAAAAGCTTATAAATAAACATTTACACTGTTTATAAAAATTATCTGCCTCATTACAGAACTAAAACTTTATACATGCAAAAGCAAACATTGCAGCAGTTAACTGTCAGCACTAAGGCTGTGAATATTAATGATACATCCTATAGTCAGAGCACTGTGTTTTTACAGCTAAGTTTAGAATCAGTAAACATATTAATTATGCATGCAAAACTCAAAACACAGGAGTGTAACCTGCTGTCACTGTAACCTATGTTTTTTTTTTTTGNGCATGCAAAACTCAAAACACAGGAGTGTAACCTGCTGTCACTGTAACCTATGTTTTTTTTTTTTGTTTTGTTTTGTTTTGTTTTTAATACAGACATTATGTTTTCTGCGTGGATGTTTGCAAGGATGTTTGCGTGGAGCTTTTGTACTCTGCAGTTTTCTCCTTGCAGCAAACAATTATTATCCCAAACTGTAAGGGGCAGTGTATCAAAAACTCAAGCCTACAGCACATAGTATCATAGAAGAAGTCTGTTTATAAATGTGTCGCCCATGACGAGTGGTTTTCATGAGGAGGAGTTGCTGTGTTTAATGGTGCTGTGACAAAAATGAAAGAGGAGATGACTGGTTTCTTAAAGGACCATACCATCCATTTTGCATGTTTGAACCTAATTCATTTTTCATTCACCTAAGATTACTGACAGTCATTTCCAAAAGCATACTACCAGAACAGTGAGTTTTAAAAAAGTTTTTCCTACCTTCCAGACCGCCATTGGTTTCAGTTCATTCTGGTACACTATTAAAATCAGCTTGTTGATACTTGAAACATTCTTGGGATAGGTAATCTATCATCGTGAACAAGATGTATGTATTCAGGTTTTTTTCAGAGTTATGTAATTTTAGCGTTTAAGCACACTAAAAAGCGCAGAGTATCCACTGGGGAATATAGTCCCAAAAGAAGACCTGCATTTATGGAAAAATTTAAATGGCCGTGACTTCAAAATTTTGCGTAACTATTAGCAGGTGAAACATCTATTTTTAAGGTGGGTGTATCACTTGAAAATTTGATTTTGAAAGATTAAGAGATTTTGCAAAATATCAGCAAAGCTGAAATATGGTTTTATCCTTTGAGAAATGATTGTCAGTAACCTTACGTGTATGACAATTTAATATATTAGCAAAATGGGTGGTATGGTCCTTTAATTGTTTTTCCCATTCCTTCTGGCCAACATCTCTTCTTTTTCAAGATTTTGTGACATTTCATGTCAAGAATTATTTGGCATCTGGCTATCTCGATCTTTCATTGAAGGCTCATACAGAAGCCTGTATTTACGAACCTCTGCTACTAGCAGCTCCTCCATCTTTGAAATGTCTGTGTAGTTACAAAATCTTAGACTTGGTCGAGTCACTCAGTCATTGAGTTAAAAGAGTTGGTCTTTCAAGTGAATCGGATGACCCAGTTCGCACATGGAATTGAATAATTTATGTTTGGTTACTTCTTGTTTCCAGGATAAATGGAAGAGATTCAATATATTTATATTGTTCTTCTTTAAAAGCACTCCCCACCCATGAGATAAATCAGCAAATTCTAACATCAACTCTGAAAATGTCTTTTTATTTGGCTCAGGCAGTCTAGTTTGTGTGAGCACAGCAGTCACTGCCTGCATAAGGAGGCATTTGATGTCATGTATGAGAGTGTCCACTAGGGTGCATCCTTGCCTACAAACAAAAAGGCTGAGTGAAAGGGTTAGTGATTTCAATCAGTGACTCGGGCATGAACGTTTTTTTGTTTTTCGTTTTTTTTTCATCTGACTGTCCTACTGATTGGGGTTTTAAATTGATCCAAACTTTCCACGTTCATAAAATCTGGGATGCGCACGGACCCGAACACCTTCGCAGACACGTCAAGCATAAAACATGAGACATCTAAATGTAACTTATTAATATTTTCTGATTCTGTTAAAGGTTTCTACATCATAACAATGCTTGTTATGACAGCAGGAAAGCAGGCCTGATACACATGATGAATTTATGATGGGTTGGCAGAGAAAACAATGCTGGGGGGTTGGTTACAGGCCACACTTGGGAATAAAATCTGAAAAAATCTGAAATACAGTACACACCATATGTTGCTAGTTTGATTTCATTGTAGTTGCATTAAGCACAAACTACAAAGGTTAGACTGCAGTTCTTAGCATTGAATACAAAAGCTAAGCTAATAAAATACAGTATGTATGTTTGTGTGTCTGACCTTGGTGTTGTCCGTGTCGTGGAAAGTCAGGCCAAAGTAGTCTCTCTCCAGCAGGTTCAGATGGCCACACACCATGTCCAGCAGGGTCTGGCCCTTGGCAAGTTTCTGTTACACACAATCATGTAAAAACTCACACACATACACACACAGCAAGTGGACAGGTGTCGTGGGGCAGGTGCACTTATTTATTTATTCCAATAAAGACAAAAAAGGACAAAGTGATAATGCAAGGTCATAATGATAACACTTTTTGCAATCAGCTCTCATTGATTCTACCGAGAAAGATATTTGTCATAGTAATAATACATGATACGATTCTTATTATATTTAACCATTTTTCATACACAAATGACTGGGAAAATGAGCAACAGAAAAATCTACCGAAATATGGTCTGCAAGATGTTCTCAGACCTCAGTGTATCCTCACCCCTGTTGAGTGGGAGGAGCTACACATAGAATGTCTATATAAGGAGAAAAATTGCATTTCACATCCCTGGTGTTTCATAAGACCACACCTATTTTCTAGCGAGCCCTTCAGGGCAGAAAACAAGGCCTCTGTGGGATGCACCCGCAGCCTTGGCAAATGCTATTACCATACACACACATGGACACACACACGCACACACATACACACATGCACACGCCATTCTCATCTCCTAGGGAAACCTGGCTCCTATGGTGACAAGGCAACCAAGCAGCTGTTACCATGGAAACAGAAGTAATAGGTCCCTTCTGTATGTGTGTCTGTCTTTACTACAGGCCACACAGCTTTTTCCAGTTATTGTACTAGCAAGCCTACAGCATGGTTGTCACAGCTTTTAAACATTTATCAAAGGTTAATTGATTAACCATTAAAACAAATGTATATTTAATCAAATGAATACTAACTCATGCTATCCTGCTGTAGTAGAACTGCTATATGCAAATAAAGAGAGTAAAATGTTGATTAACAAGCACAGGCTGCAGTGACAGATTTATTAGGGATTGGTGCATATGTTTGATTTCCCAACAAAATGAAATTGCAATGCACATCTCAGGTGACACCCCCAAGCATGACCAGCCAATGGCCAGCCAAGGAGAAAGCAAATCTACTCAACTTAGTGACTTTAACTAACGAAAGTGTAAGGATAGCACAGTGTAATCAAGCAGAGAAAGAACAGCTATAAAATGTATAATGCAGATCTTATGATGCAAAGCAAATTAGATACTGTCGCACTAATTTGTAGCTACTGTAGCTAATTCTGGCCTACTCAAATGGAAAATAAATTAATATTACCATTAGCTACTGTATATTTGTACAAAATGTATTAGAAATTCATGTACTATCAAGTACATCACATCACTCCTTTGCAAGCAGAAATATTTGAAGAACTATACTCCTAAATTGTAATTTCTGTGTCAATAAGAAAAACCAACAATCTATAGTGCAACATTTTTTTTTTTAATCTTTAAGTCTGGCAGTCTGCAGTCTGGAAGGTAGAAAAAACAAACTGAAAATGTACTGTAGTATGTTTTGGAAAATGGATGACAGGAATATAATGTGTATGTGGGTTGTGGGGCTCAAACATGTAAAATCACCGGTATGTACCTTTAATATACAGAAAACATTGATCTCTCACTGCTGTGCACACTGAGTGAAAACAGGTTGTTTTGGGTACTGTCTTTTTAAGGTCCACTCCCAAAAAAAATGACACCTCCCTCAGGCCTGAACTTGCAATGCCAGCAGACTGCAAAAAACAGACATAGATGCTGTCTGACTTGCTAGCCTGGAACCAGGCAAGTAAATTCAGAAAGTATTATGTAATAAAGCAAAAAATGTCACAGAAGTACTACTTAATGCCAATTTATATTTTACCCTACACCAGGGATCCCCAACTGGTGGCCTGCGGGTCCTATCTATCAGGCCCTCAGATGACTTCTCCAAAAAAAAAAAAAAANAAAAAAAAAAAAAATATATAATATATATATATATAAAATATAATTTTTAATTAAGTTTAAAAATAACAAAAAAAAATTAAGAGAATTGTTTTCCTTTGTTATTACCAAATGAGAGAAAAAGATCGGGTCAGGAGTGTGGTGGCCCTTGGCTTAGCATGCTTGACATAATTTGGCCCTTGGGGAAAAGTAGTTCGGGAACTCTGCCCTACACAAATCCACAAGGGTCCACGTGACGTAAAATTTGTCATCTGCTTACATCAGAGGGTGTACGTGTTGTCTCTGTGCGGATGTCCATATGCCTCCAATTTTTTGTGACTGTGCAGACTTGTCGGGGTCTATCAGGCCAACTGCACTTGCGCTAGAAAAAACAAAATAGCCACTGCGCTTGGAGAGAGGTTATGAAGAGATCTGTCACCACAGAGAACGTGTTTGCTCCCCCATTAATTCCCTCCTTCAACAAACTCTAAACCCGCATGTGTGGAATGCATCCACCAAGCGGACACCAAAAAGCACTTTGAATTGCCTGTGTCTGAATGGTACTATACAAATAAATTTATCTTGCCTTGACAAAACGGAAACAAACAGAACTGCCCTCACTGGAGGCGGAGCCCAACGGACATTCGCGGACGCAGGAAAGTTTAAACAAGGCTTGACCCTATTATATTAAATATAACAATTAGAGAAAATAGCAGAAAGTATAAACTTTTTAAAATGATTTCAGTTGTGACAGTTTCAAGACACAATTCAGATGAATTAAACAAAATAATATATATACAATTTGCAAGATTACATCCGAGGCTACCATCTGATGCCTACGTGCAAATGGGTTAAATTGAACTTGAGTGGATCAAATGTCATCTGCTCCTTCCTGTTTCCTTTCCTGTCGCACTGAGAACAGTACTGAATAGCTTAATTTGGTGCACCAAGTTTGGTTCATGATCACTTGAAAAAGCTCTGAATAATTCCAGTAAAAACCACACTAGCTAGATAAAGTTTCTGTTTAGAGCTCAAATGTAATACTGAACATTTATGATAAATGTTCTTTGATTAGGGTAACAGAATCACAGGGCTCCATACCAAATCTGTTTATCTAAGAATATTAAGAGAGCCTGTTGTCACTCAAATGAAACACAAAATAAACCTTATTGTTAGTATTAAACTAATGTGAGTGATGCAGAATATAGATTATACAATTATGGAATCCATAACACTGATTTTCTAATCCTTTGAGAGATGTGACTGAAGAGCAAGCCTTGGCCTCATAAATCATACATTTTGATTTAACGTGTTAACACCTGATCATATGAGCCTTACACTTAGTGGGTTTGATCATTTTCTCTGAGGAGCTCTCTGAGCGTACAGATGTTGAGGGTTTAAATGCATAAGTAAAACTGTGAACCATTGTCCCAAATTTTACTTCATGTTTGCCGATCCCCATGAGGAACTGTATGTAAAATAAATAAATAAATAAATAAAGACATTATTTGGTTGTTAATGGACAACACTTGTGGTTTTGCATGTTCGAGCCAATATATACAAACCACATATACTGTATTATTGCCACCCAGTTTTCAAAAAATATCACTGGAGGGCAAGTTTTACAATTTTTTTTTCCTAACATCCAGACTGCCATTGGTTTCACTTCATTCCAGCACACTGTAAAAATCCTCTTCTAGAGACATGTGCGTGACAGCGAACAAGAAGCCTATTAAATTTTTTGTTGAAATAACTTAAGTTAACGAATCCAACTTGGACATACATGGAAGAAAACCTTCACCAGGGAATATAACCCAGGAAAAGACTGTTATTAGAAATTGAACACGACCGTCCCTTCTACAATTGTGCACAAGTGTTAGCAGGCGAAATATCGAATTTTAAGGAAAGTGAACATTAAATTTTGAAAGATTAGGGGATTTGGCAAAATAATAGGAAAACTTAAAATGCAGTTTTATGTTTTGGGAAATGGTTCTCTGTAATGTAACTTGCATGCAGGCTACGTTACAGCCTGCATGCAAGTTACATTGCAAAATCACATAACTTGCATGCAGGCTATGTGATGCAAAATCACAAAATCACCAATATAATCCTTACAGGTTTGCACTTCATCTTAGAGTATTGCTGTGAAAAATGACACGCATACAGCAAACAGCATATTTTTCTATCACTGTCGTTTCACTGAATTAATTAATTATAACACCTTTCAAATACTGTTCAGGAACTCAAAAATGGAGCTGACACATCAATTTGAGTTGAAAATCCTCTTGAGCCAAGGTGTAAGTAGCTACTGTAAAATGTATACACGAGTAAAGTGAATAAAAATCCAGATGTTTCATTCAGCACACTATTGAATAAGTACTGTACTAGTGTGTTTTTGTATTTGTGTGTGTGTCTGTGTGTGATTGTGTGTCCAAGCAAGTAAACAGGTGGTGGGGATTTTACATTAATAATATGGCTTCAGGTTAAGACTGGACAATGTAAATGCACTGCGCTGCATCAATAGCTGTAATGTTGTGAGCCAAACATCAATAGCCAAGCAGCTCAGGCTGTTTGCTTGTGTTTTTATCATCAGGGCCCAGAGACATAATGACTGTAATTACAGTAATGATTTTACTGCGTTCATCAACGAGTCCCTCCTTGTCTGTTTTTCTGTTGTGTGGAGGCTTCAAACAAACCAAAGAACACAAACAAGCCCTCCTACTCCTCTTCATTGCTCTCTCTCTGTCTCCTCCTCCTCCTCCTCCTCCTCCTCCTTCCTTTCCCATTCTATTTTCTCCCTGGTCAAACATAAGAGAGCTCATCTGTCAACAGTATGGATTTCCTGTCAAAGCCCCAATACCTCTAATGTCACCATATGGGTGAATTGAAGAAACGTATGTGTAGTGTCTGTGCACACACACTACTATCACGGAGAAAGAGATGGGTCGAGTAAAGACCAGTGTGTGTGTGTGTGTGTGTGATTTTGGCATTATTTCTCTGCTGCTTGGCTGTTATAACTACTATATGTGAGGTCATATGGTGGCAGATAGAATACAGCTAACATGAATGAGGTCAGGTGGCCAACGAGATCATTCCAGACACACATCAAACTCCATCATCATCAGCAGCCAATGGGGTTACAGCGTTGGCTTTAATGGAAGTCCTGCCCAGGACCGCCTTCTTGCGTGGAACAACACCCCCCCCNCCACTCTGCTGAGGATGTAATTCCATTCCAGCAGATTAACTGTCTGTCACACCTGATCAAAATGAGCCAGTGGGCTACTGTAAAAAACAAACAGCAGCTGGAATTCACCCATCTACACTCATCTGTGTACAAACATAAAAGTGTACAGATTCACGATATGAGGGAGCCCAGCATTGCTCATCTCAGCCTTCCATCCCCCCACAATGCAGAGCTTGTCTCATTTTCAACAATCCCCCCTACCCACCTACCTCGTCACTCCTCCTCTCAGTGAGAACAGCGACAGAGCTGCATTTCCTGACTCAGTAGCGAATGTTACAGAGGGAGGCTAAGGTGTACTGGTGTGCATTGTGCAGACTGAGGTGTACTGGTGTTCATTGTGCTGAGTCAAGGCCTCTGTTGAAATGGGGGGAGATGTACACCAGCTTCTAAAAATGTTACCTTTCTTGTCACCCTGCAGAGCAAGACATGAATTTTGAGCATTTGCTCACTTCAGCATGGAGAAAGAGCCAAGCCGTTTTAATAGCTCTGCAAAACAACCTTCACAAATCATCTTTTGTAATTATTTTTTCCTCCATATTTGCTAGATTGCTAATGCTGAAAAAGAATTAATGTGAAAATTAGAATCGACGTTATGTGGTTTGTGACACAAACTGCATACAAGCAGTTTTAAACGTATTGATGAGGCATTTTCTCTGTCTTTCTTTTAGGCAAAAGTGTAGGTTTGAGTTCAGAAGTAGGGGTTGTACTCATTAAAGCCATTTTAAATAAGCTATATGAAGTTTCAATCAACTCAGAGCAGTTTTTTTTCATCTTGCTTATGAGGGCTGGATATTAAGAGGACGTTATTAAGGGAAGATTTTACAGATTCAGTCCAACTCCAGATGAAAAAGTTGGGAAAAGCAACATCTTGAAAAGTGGGCAAGTGTGTCAACTCCATTCCCTGTGGAAACTCTTTCTCTTAGGCTAGTGCTTGGTTGATAAATATATAAAAATAAATACCATAATTTAACTCTAATGACAAGGAAATTGTCAAATAAAAGATACAATCCCTCTGTTAAAAGACAATAATTATCTGGAATTACAAAGAAACAACAAGAACATTTCAAAAATGCCATCAAGCATATTAATTGGGACAATTTGTTATTGGGAGCTGACTTGGAGGAGGACAGTCAGGCATTTTGTACNAGCATATTAATTGGGACAATTTGTTATTGGGAGCTGACTTGGAGGAGGACAGTCAGGCATTTTGTACAAATTGCAGAATACTATCAATATCTTTTCTGAAAAGATGAGATATAAAAGGAAAAAAAATTGTCTCCCTTGGTTAAATGCTGACTTATTAAACCTCATGAAAGAATGGGATAGGGCCTTAAAAATTGCCCAGTTCAACAAAATTAATTCATAATAGACATCAGTTCACTATGTTAAGAAATAAAGTTACAAGAGAACTGCGGAAAGTCAAGGCTGACTTCTTCATTGCTATAATAAGAAAAGCAGAGGGTAATTCAAAGTTAATTTGGGATCAGTTAAATAAAATGACAGGGCAGCATCATCAACAGAAAAAACCTTTTGAAGTTAAGACAAATGGAAATTTAATATAGAATCCAGCCAAAGTGGCAGAATCTTTTAATCACTATTTTGTGAATTCTGTAGCCACCAAAATAATGCTTAAGGATTTAGGAGACACAATGGTAAATCCAATTATGAAAATTGCCAATCTATGAATTTCTAAGGGACTGTTTCCAAGTATCTGGAAGTCAGCTGTTGTTACTCCCATACTTAAAGGTGGTGATCCCCAAATTCTTGATAATTACAGGTCGATCAGTATCCTGCCAATTGTTTCTAAGGTGGTTGAAAAACTGTAGCTGATCAGATTGTAAATCATTTAGACACCAGCTCTTTCAGTCTGCATCCAATGCAATTTGGTTTTTGAACCAAACATTCAACTGATACAGCTAACTGTTTTTTTTACAGAAAAAGTAAAATCATTAGTAGATAAAGGGGGTGTTGTTGGAGCTGTGTTTCTTGACCTTCGTAAAGCATTCGATATGGTTAATCATAGTGTATTGCTCTCTAAATTGCATCACTTTAATTTTTCTTCTGATGTTCTCTGTTGGATTGAGTCATACCTTTTGAACTGTACACAATTTGTTAGAATATACAACCAACAATTAGGTGCTCTTTGTTTATGTACTGGCGTTCCTCAAGGGTCAATACTAGGCCCTCTTTTATTTTCTCTGTATATCAGTGACTTGCCCTCTATATGCCCTGGCGCTAATATTCAAATGTATGCTGATGATACTGTGGTATATGTACACAGCAANTGACTTGCCCTCTATATGCCCTGGCGCTAATATTCAAATGTATGCTGATGATACTGTGGTATATGTACACAGCAATAGTGAAATTGAATCTGCTGCTAAACTTACCAACTGCCTCTCGAATGTTACTACATGGTTGAATCAGTCCTGTCTTCAGTTAAATGTATCCAAAACAGTTTGTATGTTTTTCACTAAATCAGGTCGTTCTGTTGTAGAACCCGATATTTATATCTCCGGAGAAAAACTACAGATTGTAGCTGATTATAAATACCTTGGAATTCTAATAGATTCACATTTTTCATTTAAGTTTCAAATTAAAAAAGTGTGTGTTAACGCTGCTAAGATATACATGCATTCCATGATCTTTTCTCATATTAATTATTGTATTACCACATGGTAACAGGTTAGTCCCAGTGCTTTAAAATCATTGCAGTCATTATATAACAGAACTTTGAAAATTCTTGATAGAAAGCCTTTTAACTATCA
This sequence comes from Lucifuga dentata, assembly GCA_014773175.1. Classification (NCBI taxonomy): domain Eukaryota; kingdom Metazoa; phylum Chordata; class Actinopteri; order Ophidiiformes; family Bythitidae; genus Lucifuga; species Lucifuga dentata. Next base: position 175,310 of record VXCM01001840.1, read on the forward strand.
CCATTGTCTAATTTTACAGAAATATAACCTACTCAGCTTTGATAACTTTGTCAAATATGCAAATGTTTGTCTCACTTATAAAATCTTACATGGTATGGCCCCTCCACCACTCAGTCAGTTTGTTAATATTAGAGCAAACAGAAACCAAATCACTCGAAGTACAACTAGAGGAGACTGCATTATCCCTCTGAGAAAAAGTTCCTTTGGTCAGTCTGCATTTTCTGTAAAAGCTGCACCAGTGGAACTCTATTCCCTCCAGTATCAGAGAGCAGAACACATATAACACTTTTAAATGTCAGTTAAAAAAATGGTTGGCTGTTAATCAACTTTGTCAGCATTAAATATGGTCCTACATTTATTGCTGCTATCTTACCATTGCTCTTTTATGTATAGTAATTTTTTGCATGATTTGTTATGTATTAACATGTTTTTTATTGTCTTTAGAATTATTATAGTTTTGTAGTTTGTCTGTTCTTTGTTTGATTTTTCTTTTTTTAACAGGATGCTTTTAACATCTGGCTAGGGACTACAGGTGAAAATTAGCCTGTGGCTAACTCTGGTACATTTACAGAAATGTTTATTAATGTACATTGTCCCTGAAATAAATAAATAAATAAATAAATAGCATACCTCAACTCCTGTCTCATAGTCGGAGCCATCAAGCAGAGTAACTTTGACAGGGATGGTCTTGGGCCGTTTAGTACTTTTCTGGGGGGACTTGGAGGCCTTGCTGGGGGTCTTTTCTGAGCTATTATCCATGTCCCCATGGTCCTCTGGAACCTGAGAGATATAATCCATCTTTTAAGAGTGAGCACATTGACAACAACCTTTATTTTATGGAATTTCAAGTCCCAAGAGGCACATATTTCCCTCTTGCAAAGTGAATTAAAGCTACAATCTTTGATCATGTGAGCTACAGTAATCATCTAATGTGTGGTGTAGTGTGGGCTGATGTTAAATTGCTGCTATAGGCAGAGAGGCAAGCTGCCTTGCATATCAAACAGAAAGCTGGAAGGCCTCTGAGTGATTGAGAGGCCTCAGCAAAATGATCTAGAGCTGCTGTGAGTTCAGCAGCACTCCCACCTGATTTGTTCTCCTGGTGTCACCCTCCATTGCACTCTTCATTTCCCCCGCCAAAGCCTTCTCTGTTGTCATAGAAATGGCTTGCGATCCTGCAACCATAACAAACACGTTCAGTCAACATTAAATCCTTTACTGTTCCAAAAACCTGGAAATATTTGCCTCTGCTAAAAAAAAAAATCCAATAGGCCCATTAAAATCTGGTAGTTTCTCTGCCAACATTACACCTTCACTTAAACTGAATGGGGATGATATGACTACCAGAAGTGACTGACCCCAGAAAAAAAAAAAAAAAAAAAAAACATATAATGACATCACATCCAACTTCCTTTGCAGCTGACAGCTACTATGTGGCATCTTTAATTATATTTCCTTTAATTATCTTTTAATTAGGCCTCAGTGTCCCTTTTTTTTCTTTTTTTACATGTATGGTCGATGCATTGTGCACCAAAGGATGGTGTGTGTGTGTGTGTGTGTGTGTGTGTGTGTATGTGTGTGTAAAATAGAGAGAGAGAGAGAGAGAGAGAGAGAGAGAGAGCTAGCTCAGTCAGTCAGTCCTGGCTCACATCCTCCCACAGGAGCGCTCTGCATGAAGAGTGTTGGCTTCAGGAAGCTCTCTACTCGCACTAGCATAGCGGCTAGCATAAATTACATCAGCCCGAGAGCCCTGTGGCACGGCACGAGGCAGCAGACATGCCAAGACATAGAGAGAGATATAGGATGAGGGAGAAAGACAGAGGATGAGGAAGGAGAGGGCACTGGTTATGTGACAGCAATCTGAGAATCTGAGACAGGAGGAAGGAAAGAGTACCATGAAATAAAAGGCAAAGGTTAAGAGAGTAGAGTTACAAGGGAGAGAAAAGGAAACAGGTTAGAGAAAGTGAGACATTAACAAAGGTGATACAATATATGGGTGAGCCAGAGACAGATGAGGCTTGTCATCTGAAGGTGACCACTGCTGTATGCATTTTAAACTCCTGCAGCGGTTTTGGCTCCTGGTGACATAACTGATATCCAGATTAGGCATTACAGCGAAAAGCAATGAATTATCCACGATAAAGCCTGGAGTCATTCTGTGGCTTTATAATGAAAAAGGAACAAAGGGTCACAAGCTCAGGATTCCTTTTGCATCAGCTGAAATTTTTCAAGATAACATAGGAACTTTTCTTCCAAATTAAAGCCTATTTTACTTCGTATCTCTCTCATCTTTTTGAGAAAGAGTGTTTTATAATGGAATGGTAATAGTGTAGGGTATTGTATTTAAGTGCACTCACTCCCCATTCAGGCAAGAAATATGGGGTAATAACTCCCTCAGAAATCAGGTTCTTGCATGGCTGACAATCTCACAATATTCTCATTTAGTCTCAAGTGAGAGACAATTTCTTCTTTAAAAAAAAAAAATTCCAGAAAATGAGTCAACCCAAGGAGTGTGTAATATCATTTAGCACCAGGAGATCCATCTATTTTAAGAATGCCTGTAAATGTAACAATATACTGTATATCTACAGCAGTAAAGAAGATGCTTTTCAGGTTGACGCAAACAGCCATCGAGTTTTCTGCTGCCATTTAGAGCTTTTGACTAGAACAACACACAGACTACATTACAGGCTTTAAATCTCAATTCTGATTTTTTTTTTTTTTTTTTTTTAGTCAGATCTTATCTTTTTTGTCTTGAAGGTTTACATTCATGATTGTAAGTCGCCTGTGTGTGATATGTGAACATAGCTCTGAACCTAAAAGTCCACACATGCACGTTTAACAAAAAACATGATCCCCATGCACTCATGAACAGCAAAAATGTCAAACAAAAAAAATAGAATCCAATTTGGCCATTTTTCACGAGATTTAAAAACTGCTTGGTTCCAATATTTTCCTCTAGTTTAGCTTGGATGGAAGCTTCTCACATATCTATCTATCTATCTGTCTATCTGTCTGTCTGTCTGTCTGTCTGAATGTCTCTCTCTCTCTCTCTCTCTCTCTCTATATATATATATATATATACACACACCTGTATATATAAACAAATTTGGAATCTCCTCATCTCTCCAGTGTGTTGTTGTAGTTGTCCTCCTCCATACTTATTTTTACTCGGCTGCAACCAACACTGAATGATAGCCAGAGAAGTGAGATGTAAAAAAACATCCACATGAATTCTGATCTGACCATTCACACAGCAGTCACATAGCTAAAGATCAAATAAAAATCAGATTTAGAACCACATATGCAAGTGGCCCAAATCTGATATGAAAAATAAATAAATAAATAAATAAATAAAAATCTGATTTGGTTTGTTCACAATACTCAGAAAGAAAAAAAAATCAGATATGTGCCATGTCAACCTGCATGTTAACGTAGCAGAAGCAGTTATTCAGAAGTCAACAACACGGAGCTCCTGTGCATGTAGGAGTTTACTGAGTAATATGTATTGAAAAGTTAGTATCAACACATGAAATGACTGCTGCATGGCATGCAAGGAGCTAAAATTTTCTACCTATGAACACAAAAACAGCAGCAAGCAGAGACAAAGATTCAGTTATGACCTTTAATTCTAGGTTTATATTTTTTTTGCATTTAATGTTATATTTTTCATGAATTGGGGAACAATTACAAACCTGGGTCCTGTCAGTTCCTCTAAAGATGATTACATACTTAGAAGATGTTTGCAACAAACCTTGAAACTTCACTTTAAAAAAATGTTAAATACTGTAAAATAAGGCACATAATGCTACCAAGGAAAGCTGCTATTAAGGAGGAGCAACACAGATGCTTTATTTGGTCTAATACTGGTTGGTGAAGTGTTTGTAAATCAATACAGAAAATGGTAATCTTTTCCACCAAAGAAGAGGCTCTAATTAAGATTTTTTTTTTTTTTTCCCCCTCAACCAGCTGCCTGAGCACATCTCTGTATTTATGACTCTGGAGGTTGAAACACAGTGCGTCTCAACTTTCATGATAGGTCAGCTTCTGTCTGCATAATCAGACAGGATCAAAGACGAGCACAGACTGGCTGTGGAAAGGCTGCAGATGTCACACACACACACACACACATACACTGCACACACTGTGCATAAGGATCCTCACAACTTTAAAGGGCCTGAAGGCTTTTCATTAATGAATGAACAATTTAACCTCCTGTTATTGCATGAAATTAGGGTTACAGGTGAAAAGGGTCAAAAGACAGCGGAATGTCTCCAAAATATACTAAGCTCCAATGTCTCATGTTGAAATCTCATGTTTATGCAACAAGAAAATGTCAAATTTAAACAAAGAAAGCAGATCATTTACATGAATCCTATTCGCTCTGTGCAGTGGTAGCACTTCTGTCGAACAAAACCGAAACACCACATGAAGCATTCTGATGAGTCTGTTTTTGTGCATCAATATCACCTCAGTAACATCCACCAGCCACGCCAAGGAAACCTCAAAGACAAAGTAAAGATTCAAGTTTAATCAATGTTTTATCCAGAAGAATACAGTAAAAGCGATTGTTTGATTCTGCTGATAAATACCAGTTCCCCATACACACGCTCGCGCGAACCAATCACTTCCATCTGCTGTAACACCCCCCCACTAACCATGAATGTCAGCCCTGTGAGGCGGCTGTCAGAACGCATATCAGTGAATCACAAGCAAACTTGAGCAGAATCGTAATATCAGAGAGACGTACACGCTCATTTCACACGCATCAAGATCGCGAGGCCAATCAATGCTTTCATTTGGGTCGCTTTGTGATTCAATCACTCCGTCTTCACATCTGTTCTGGTCCCTGCGCACCTAATCATGTGTGTGAGGGAGATGATGGAGAATGAGATGTGTGAGGAGTAGCAGTTGCATAGATTTCAAATGCCTCAGAGTCTTCAAACGGGCTCCCATTAAAGGTCTTTCTTCATCATCCAAGTATGTCTCCGCTTTATGGACTTCAAAGAGCATAAATTGAGAATAACTTTGTGGAGTATGACAGAATCGATGCAGGTGAAGCTTTGAAAAAAGTTGGAGGGGCTGAAGTGCTCCAACAATAATAACATTGCGTAAGCTGTGCTTCCTTATGGCACAAACTGTCGATTTATGTTCAGCGAAGTGACCTCTGTGTTAAATTTTAAAGAACATCTTGTAATAATTTTCACTCTAGTGTTGTTACCAAGATTTGATATAATCATATTTTATGGTTATGTATACATTAAACTCATTTCCAGAATCCTACACTGCTCCAAAATCTCAGGGTGTTAAAGACCTGGGCCGCTCCACCCATCTTCAAGTTACCCACTACCTACCACCAAACATCTAGTTGACAAGTCTACCATCCCACATGCCTTCCAAGTCCACGGACCCTTACCTAAGCCCCTACAAACAGGGACAGGGAACCCCTCACTCTTTAGACTCTTTCATTTGAACCTGTCACGCTTCTCACACACCATCTCGCTGACTTTTAGAATCTCAGATTTACGACATAAGCGTGCACTTAAGAACCTCTTGCTGATCCTAGCGCATTTGTTGTATCGTTGATCTTCTCTTTCCTTTTTTTTCCTTCTTTGTAAACATCTGCTTTACCACCTGTGGCTGCGATTGCACACCTGGCCATGCAAGGAACTGCCTCTCCTGTGGTTTCTGGCATTGATTCCCTCACATGCAAGGACTTTTTCTGTTGCTGTAGATCTGTGAAGCTTATGAAACGCTGCATGTGATATTTGATGACATAAATTAAAATCATTAGATGCTATGTACAGGTTTGGAAATTTCATTGTCTGCTTGAATCATTGATGATCAATAATTCCAGACTGCTTGGCTGTGTTCCACACCTCACTGTTGTGTATTATTCTGAAGCTGTGGGAAGATGTGTGGGATTCAAATGTGTTTGTAGTTTTATGATAGGTGATAGCACTAAAATCTGACTAAAGTTCACATTGATCTACTGATAGTATCACACATCAAAAGACAGAAACTGATGTCAAGATTTATACAATGAAACAATGTTGAATGAATATTGTTGATTGAGTTTATGTTAAATTACTGTTTATTAATCAGCTGGTTTGATTTCCACATTTGCACTTTGACCCTGACAAAAACAGGAACAACAGCATCACCTTAAATAACTTAAGCTGCAGTCCTACAGCACTGACAGTCACAAAGCCAGGAGCAATTAATGATGCGGATTTAAAGGAGCATTCAGGTGATCTTTCAAGTTTGAGCTCAATAAATACAACTCGTGTACATCACATTCTGCCAAATATTTTCCCCAAACATACTCTTGGAGTGGTAAGTTTTCAAACTTTTTTTCCTATCTTCCAGGCTGCCATTGGTTTCAGTTCATTTCAGTATGCTGTTAAAATAAATTTATAGAGACTTGAAACATGCTTGAGATACATAATCCATCACAGCTAACATGATGTCTTTTTTTTTTTTTTTTTTTTTTGAAATTACCTAATTTAACTGATCTAACATAGAGCTACATGGAAGAAAATATACAGTCTGTCTCCACCAGGTAATACAGTCCCAGGAGAAAAGCCTACATTTACCAAGAAAATAAAATGGCTGTCTTCTACAATCATGCGCAAAACAATGAATTTTAAGATGGATTAAGGGATTTAAGGGATTAATGGTTATATGCTTTGGGAAATGATTGGCAGTAAGATAACGTGTATGTGGGCAATGTGTTCCATCATCTGATATATTTCTAAAACCGTAGTTTTCTTGGACTCAGAAAACTTAAACATGCCTTTGTGTTTTCGTAGCTTTGACTATTGTAACATCCTTTTCACTCAGCGCTCTGCAAAATTCATCTGCAAGTTGCAGCTCATCCAAAATTCTGCTGCCTCCTATATTTTGACCAGGATAAAATCAAATCTGGTCTCCAATTGTCAAACGCCTACACTTGTTATCGGTCTATTTCAGAATAGAATTTAAAATACTGCTGTTAGTTGATAAGGCTGTCGGTGGTCTCACTCCTGAATGCATGACCAGCCTGCTGTCACTTTACAAACCAAACAGAACCCCCAGATCACAAAATAACCACCTTCTAGAAACTCCCAGAGCCCATTTTAAATCAGGTGATAGAGCTTTCAATGTCTGTGTCCAAGGCAGAGAACAACTTATAGATGGAATTGAGATTTGTACAAACACTAAGGAATTTTATGACTAAATTTAAGACCTTTTTGTTTAATTTAGCTTTTCCTTAAAGTCTGCAACCTTGACCTTCTTAATGAAATGAATTGCTGCTATTCTATTCCCCTGTATGTGTGTAAATAAATATCTGTCTCTATTTTTGTTATTATTATTTTCTTTTAAATCCCCTCTTTTTTGTCCTTTGACTATGTAAAGCACTTTGAGATACAATTATATGAATCTGTAAAATATAGCAACGCAATCCAAGTCAGTAGTAATGTGATTAAACTGGTAGTTTGTCGTGTTGTTATACTATATTTCAACTCAAACGTGACCTTTATATTTAAATCAACATCCCTTTGTGAGTTCCAAGAATTTTACAATATAAACTTCACAAAGGTGACATTTCCAGGTACATTGCACTTTATTTTGTTTCATTATTGATGTGATCATACTGTTTGGTACAACTTTCATATGGTGCATCTCCTACATTTATCCTATTTGCTTTGTGCTTCAAAATTTTGCATACTTACCAAGAAATAACTGATTCAGGACAGGAAGAGGGCCATGATTTATTTACAATAATTGATTACCACATTTAAAGCGGAGCATCCATATGTTCCATAAATGTGTGGGATGTAGCAGACACCTTTTTATATCCCTTTATTTTCAGTAGGCTGGACTACTGTAATACAGGCTTCCCTAAACGAGCTGTCAGACAGCTTCAGCTCATTCAAAATGCTGCTGCTAGTGTTCTAAGACCGAGAGAGAGAGAGAGAGAGAGAGAGAGTATTGCTTACATCTCTGCACTGGCTTCCAGTCTCCCAAAGAATCGAGTTTAAAATGCTGCTGCTGCTGGTTTACAAAGCACCAAATATTCATCAGGACCAAAATGTATTTCAAATCTGCTGCTGCGTTATGAATCTATAGGCTTTTAAGATCATCTGGCTCTGGTCTGCTTTCTCCAGTCAGAACTAAACATGAAGAAGCAGCATTTATGCACCAGTCATTTGGAACAAACTTCAAGAAAGTCTAAGATCAGCCACATCAATGAGCTCTTTCACTAAGCTGAAAATGTTTCTGTTCACCACTGCCTTTTATTAAACCTGAGGATATTTATCTCTGCACTAGCACTTATTTTAGCTCTTAAATTTTCAATTTTATTGTTTTAAGTTTCTGTTAACCTTTATAAATTATTTGTTTTATTCATTCTGTTTAATATTTTTTAATTTCCTTTTCTTTATCTTAATTTCAAGGCTTTTTATACACCTATGCAAGGCACTTTGAATTGCCTTTGTGTCTGAATGTTGCCTTCTAAATAAACTTGCCTTGCCTTCTTCTAAAAAGTACACACCTTGGGATTTTGAAAATGTTGTACTGTAAAGCATGTCGCTTGAAGTATTTACTGGCTCTTTGGGTGAGAAGTAAAAATATGATACATCAAGCATCTACAATGTACAATATCTCAAAATGTCAAAAAGAACAGATTTCATCTTCCAAACAAATATGTTTTGTTTCCATGAGAAGAATTGCCTTGTGTGACAAGACGCTGCACACAGCAATAAGATAAGATGCGTTTAACTGATCACAGACAGAGTTATTGAAAATCCTTTAAGACAAGGCCCAGATAAGCAAAATTCAGTGCAGTCCCTTTATCGAATCAAGCACACGCACATGCACACACACACACACACACACACACACACACACACAGCCAGGTATGCATGTGCACAGACAGATTCAGACTAGCCTGTCACTGAATCTCTCGGTAAGAAACATTCAGGGCTGTATCAGCCTGGCCGTGTCTGTCTATCTCTGGAGATGACCTCCTCTCTGCTCTGCTTTCGGAGTCAGTCCAGATCTAATCATAACTGAACATGGCGACCTCGGTACATACCGCTGCTGCCCTGACATTCGCTTGAATCAACTGCAAGACTTTGAAACCGCACTCACTGAAGCGGAAACTCAAACTGCAAAACGTCAACTCCTCTGCAACAAAAGAAGCCGTATGCAGACAACGTGACACCCCCAAACCCTCACCGTCTGCGGCAGGGCGGCCAAGATAAANAGCCGTATGCAGACAACGTGACACCCCCAAACCCTCACCGTCTGCGGCAGGGCGGCCAAGATAAATCGCCAGATAGTAACAGAAATGATGTGGGATCATCTTGGGCAGAATCACGGTACAACCTCGCCTGATTCTGCATATTTGCCTTCATGGCATCCCTCAAACAAAGACTCTGTCAATTTGGAGGCCTAAAAATTGATGCACGTTTATGCGGGGGCTTCGCTTGCCAACAAGCCTATCGTCCATCAGGAATCTGTCAAATATGGCATCTGAAATATATGTCATGCAAGGTGGGGAAAACAGTGTAGAGACAGCTGGATTCCTCTCATCAAACACAACACATCGACAAAATAAGTGCATGTGCTAATAGCATCCTGTGTTTGCTTTCTACAGTGAAAAGCAAAGCAGCGATAAACGCACAAATTCACTCATCACAGAATTGTTGCGGACTTTTGGAATTATTTGGCAAAAAACAACAATTCAGAATAAAGACTATTTTGCTGGAAAACAATGTTTTATTGAACTGTTTTTCTTGTGGTTTTAAACAAAACAAAATCTCACAGCAAACTTTCCTTCTAATCTAACCTAAAATTAACATAACATAAATATGCCTGATTTCCAAAAAAAAACAAACTCTCTTATCTTTTTTAAAACATCCTTGCTCAATTTGCATCAGATTTGACAGCACTGAGAAAAACAACAAAACATCTCCGTCACTGTGGATGTCTGATTGCTCGAGTTTACTGCTTTTAGATCAAAGTGCAGCATTTTACTCTGCAGAAGAGACCTTTCCGCTTAAAAGCCCAAAGAAGTGCATTTATACTCTTGTCAAATGGCTTTTGACAGACCCTTTGTTGTTGTACAAAATGGATAATCCCCTAAAACATTTGTCACAGACAGCATCCACAATGGCTTTAGCCCCTGTAAATTTAATTTGTTTCCCATTGGTCCCCTTATTTTCCTCCACTCACATACAAATTACCACCATCAAAGCTTTTTGTCATCAGGATGTATAAGATTAGAAAAATTCTCACTTACAGGTTTAGGATCTGATGTACGGTCTGATGAAGTGAATACTTAAGTCATAGTGAAAAGCTCATTTTTACAGACAGACATTGAACTACACCTTGTTTAATCTAATCCATTCTTTGCTCTAGGTTATGTAGCCATATTCTAATTCAACCCCAACATATTTTTGCTTCCCTTTATATACATTTATTTTAGTTCTGATGTCATTCACTCAGTATGTTAACATGCACCTTAAAGGACCATAACAGTGGGTTATGTATGTTTGACCCCAATGAATACTGCCCATATGCATGTTACATTACTGCCAACTATTTTCCAAAACATAAAACCATATTTTTTTAGTTTTTGTGGTATTTTGCCAGATCCCTTAATCTTTCAAAATCAAATGTTATTTGATACACCCACCTTAAAATTCAGTATAATAGTGCAGCAGTATTAATGTGTAATATGTGAGCACAGCATTGTTCCCATGTGCTTAATATGATTTCCAGGCTTTCTTGAAACTGTAATTAATTATCATAAAACTTTTTGATACTTTGTTGAACACCCCAGGCATGAATACAACGATTTATGCTTAATGCATAAATCTCTCTTTGCTAGAACTTATTTTGTGATTAAATCACTGACAAAAAATTAATAAAGCACACCCACAGTTATATTCGTGTTAATTGGGTCATTTATTAATTTGGAGATTGAAAATTATGGCCTTTCACTCAGAAAGCTCCAGCCAAACTGTTTGTCTGTTTTTAGGATGTTTTGAGAGATGAATTATGAGAAAGCCATATAAAGGTTGAAAATGGTGCCGAAGTGTAATATTATCCCTGTGCTATTCTGGTAAGTACACCAGACAGAGCAAAGCTGACACCCTAATCAGAGGTGGGTAGGAACACATTCCATTTACTCTGTTACATTTAGTTAAGTAACTTTTTTAACAAAATTGTACTTTACTGAGCAGTTTCATTGCAGGATACTTTTAACTCATAGTTGAGTATGTTTATGAAGAAAAAATATACTTTTACTCCCTTACATTTTCTCACATCTTTGGGTTACTTTATTTCTGCGAGACATCGATCCGATGCAACGAGTCAAACTTCTTCGCTTTCTCAGCTGTAAACATCAGAATGTCCGACGGCTCCACTGTCTGTGAGAATGTCTACTCTGCTTTGATTTGGTCCAGTCACATTCAGTGTCCCGTCATCTCCATGACAACGATGGGTGGACATGGCGTTGGGCTCATTGAGAGTTGACAGGTGGGCCGGCCAGTGGCCTTGACACTGCACAATATAATATTAATTAAAATGAACTTAAACTAAGCAAACACATTTTTTTCTTTCATAATTTTCTTGGCGCTTAGATGAAAAATGGATTCTAAAAAGAGAAAGGGTGGTGCAGAGAAACAGCGGACGATTACAGAATTATTCGTCCCTGGCACCATTGGCATTTTCGTCTGGCAATACAAACACGCCGCCTACCTAAAAATATGGATGTTTCAGCTTATAAGAACTCAACATGGAACTTGAGGAAACGTGGTGGTAAGCCGCAACGTTAGCTACTTAACTAGCTGCTGCTGCTAATGCTAACTCAAGTTTTCCTGCTCTACTTTGAGTAAATTCATTAAGCTAACCTAGCTAACTGTCTTGGGGCCAGGCCAGAATTGTCATGATTTGTTATGTGGTAAATATTTGATTTATTATTGTCTACTGTTTTTTTATATGATATTTTGGATTGTATTAGAAGGTACATATGGCTACTTTGCAAAATCACCATCACCCAAAGTTTTTGGAGAGTGCAGTTGAATTTATCTCGCTCTGCGTACCGATGTTATTTTTACAGCTTATTTGGTCGTCAGAACATCTTCGTCATGATGTTCCCATTAGTGATCCATCCAAGGAAATACTGAATCCAGAAGTCAGGAAGTTGTTCCATGAAACTATCACTCAGCCAAAACCAGCAAAATGTTCACACACAGTGTTAGCTCATCTAGAACATAACAACATATTATTAGCTAAATATGACTTAAAGGGTGTCATATCTGCGGTTCAGCCTCCATCCACTAGCTGTCACCACAGTTTTCACATTCTGTCTCCATGCTCTGTATATGCAGCCCCTTTTTCCTTTGTTCTCTGCCAGTTTGTCTTGTGTCCTGTCTGTTGTTCCCCAGCATCTAGCTCGTTTAACCTGTGCTTAGATTTACCTTTGCACTTTTATTAACCTGTGTCTAGATTTCTGTATTTTCTAGTTTTTGTTCTTGTTCTTGATTTTTTTCTGGCTTGATTTTTCCCGTGCTCTAACCCAGGACTGTTGTGTTCTCCAGTTTTGTGTTTTGCCTCATTCTTTTTCCCCTGCCTCTCATTCAATTAAAGACTGTGTATTCAAGTTTGCCTGAGTGCTAAACTCCAAGTCCCACCATGAAAACAGGGGTACGTTATATAGAATTCCATGTTATTTTCATTTAGAGGTTTGATTTTCCAAACCTACATAATCTGAAATCTACCAAAAGCACTGTGCACACTGAGTGAAAACAGGCCATTGTAGGTCCTATCTCTATAAACCCCCTCCTGAAAAAAACCCAGTTGTCTTCACTTTCTTAAGCCTGAGCTGGCAATACCCACGGTCTGTGAAAAAGGGAAGCTGCAAACAGGAGCATCTAATCAGGTGTGTAGGTGGTAAAAATTTCAAATGTGTTACACTGACATGATTTGGAAATAAAGGATCAATTAAAAACAAAGGGCAGTTTAGGATGTATAAGGTTTGTCAGGATGTTTTTTTTTTTAATCGGGAAACTCAACCTTGCAACTTTGTTTAACATAGTCTCTACTATATTGCACTATAAAATTAGGGATTTTTTTAAAGCCCAATATGTCTCTTTTAAAACAGGTTCTGCAAAATTTTAAAGGCTTAGTTTATGTCCTCATCTTGCTCATTGTAGGCAAACCACATGTAAAATTTCTTTCACAAGATGCAGGCACCTTTGGTAACACAAATATGAAGGTAATAAACTATTAGTATATTTTAATTTGCCTAGCAAACTCGGTCAGCTTCAGTTTGTATTCTGTTATGGCTAATTCTATATATGAGGATAGAATTTAAGAAAAATCTGGGGAAGGGATTTTAGTAGTACTGTTGGGAAGGACACATGGATCCTTCCCAATCTAATGTTGGATGGTCCATAAGGGATGCAACAGGTAAATGTACACACTACAAGCTAACACACAGGTATTACACACCAGTAAAATTACAGAAAACACATGGATTTGATCATATCAGCATAGTGTACTGAGGGTTATGAAAGTTTAGGAAGTTTCCCAACTGGTCAAGGTGGAAAAAAATATACTGAACTATTCAGGTTCCACTTTATGTTCATTTAGAAACATACAGTTATACATCATATGGATATACTAGAAAGTTTTTGAATCTTTATTTATCCTGTGCCAAAGTTTTCTTCGCAAATGCACATCTATAGGCAGCAACTCTCACACACACACAAACATGTAAAGTCATACACACTCATTCCTGGAAGCCCACAGTCCACCCACAGTCGTATATGTTAAGCCACTGAGAGCAGTTCCACTGGAGCAGTTTGGGGTTAGGACTTTTCCTCAAGGGCATCGTAGCAGCAATAATAAAGGAGGGAGAATCAATGCCCTTTTGCTTCACCACCCACATTTTACCCTGCTGGTCCAGATATTGATCCAGAATTTCGGTCATGAGCTTGAGCTAGAATGTCTCACCGAAAGGTCACTGCTGCCCCAAGTTACCCTGAAGAGATCTCGAATGTAAATCCCCCATAACATCTTAACGTAACTGAGGTGATGCAGTCACTGGAAATGCAGGACATTATGTCCTACCATTTCTGATAGAAATGAATTATGTGAATCTCTGTACAATTGGTTTTATTGTATATGGCCACGTTCTTTATTGGAGTCTCCCTGCTAAGTGTAATTTATTTATTTATTTTTGGAACCATTAAAGTTCTGTTTTTCTTGCAACACTGTTCTCATCATTACATTTAACACTATGCATGTAAAGTCAATTGAAATAAGTGGACCAACAAAGTACTGATGACACTGCAGCTAGTTGCGGACGGAATGTAAATTATATTTATTCAGGCCTGTCTCAATGAACTAATTGTTAAAAGGCAGCCATGTAAAAAGTAGCACACGCCAAACACTAAATTAACCTGCACAGACTCTACCCACTGAATTAGCCAATCACTGAACTTTCCTCAGTGATCCCTGCCATTTTATCATGCAGCTGAATCCACACCTCAACGCTATTAATCAGCACTTTCATTCTGATTGCATGGATAGCCAGTTCATCAATCCTTGCAGGGGCGGAGGCTGGCTCTGGAAAACCAGTAGGATAGTGTGGGGGGTTGGGAAGAGGGAGTGGTGAGATGTCCTTGTTCAGGAGAAACCACACACACACACTTCCTCCAAACCTTCGGCACTCAGCAGTGTTGGAAGCAGATTGCGTAGCACAACTGTTAAGTCCGCTGCAAATCATGTCACACCACAACAGAGATAAATGATATGACTTCCTAACCAATGAGGCTGCAAGTTCATCTGCCTCAAGAGAAAGCAAGCTCAGAGATTTCTGCTACCTGGCCTAACATAGTACCAATGCATCAAGGGAAGAGGCTGCAATACAGCAAGGGGGAAATCAGAGGGTTTAAGTTGGTACACTGGAACATCTGAAGTACTCCTTCCTTCCTTCTTATGCTGATATGATAAGACAGATTGTGCGATTGCAAATTTCTGTGTCTCTTGGCGTTAAAGAAGGTGGTAAGTGTGTGTATCAAAATGATTCCAGTAGGGTCAATGTAAAGTTAATCCTCCCTGACTAAAACAGATCAGATGGTGGAATCTCTTCAAATGAGTTGTCAAAATGCATCCTTTGATTTATGAGATGAATATAAATATTAATCAGTTTACCTAAGTGGAAGATTTAACCTCTGCCTTTCTACACCATAAAGCAATCTCACATCATTTAGTGAAAGGGTTGTGTCAGGATATGTTACATGGCAGGGAAATATTATATTAAAAGGTCAGAAGCTGTTTGAATTACAAGAACATAATTGCTAAACTGGCCATTCAGACTGCACATGTAGTACATCAGGACAGGGCAATGTACAGTATTATAGACAGTATACATACCACTCTCCACAAACTGTATATACAAATAGAGTGGGTGATAACATGAATACCACTGCAAAAAAAAAAAAAAAA